>JAANYP010003181.1:0-12100 GCA_020465985.1 Centrapalus pauciflorus
CTGTCACTCACAGCGGTCCGGAGCAATGCAAGAAATCAAGGAACATGCAGCAGCAGTTGTCCAGTTTCAGCAGTGTCTATCATACGTTCCTAGCATACAATTAAGTAATCAAGGAACAAGCAGCAGCTGATGTTTCCATACAAGTCAGTAACAATCACCAACAAGTACTGAAACATATGCAAGTAAGTAGTGCAATCTGTCACTGATAGCGGTCCTGAGCAATGCAAGTAATCAAGGAACATGCAGCAGCAGTTGTCCAGTTTCAGCAGTGTCTATCATACGTTCCTAGCATACAATTAAGTAATCAAGGAACAAGCAGCAGCTAATGTTTCCATACAAGTCAGTACAATCACCAATAAGTACCGAAACATATGCAATTAAGTAATGCAATCTGTCACTCACAGCGGTCCGGAGCAATGCAAGAAATCAAGGAACATGCAGCAGCATTTGTCCAGTTTCAGCAGTTTCTATCATACGTTCCTAACATACAATTAAGTAATCAAGGAACAAGCAGCAGCTAATGTTTCCATACAAGTCAGTACAATCACCAATAAGTACCAAAACATATGCGTGTAAGTAGTGCAATATGTCACTTACAGTGGTTCTGAGCAATGCAAGTAATCAAGGAACATGAAGCAGCAGTTGTCTAGTTTCAGCAGTGTCTATCATACGTTCCTAACATACAATTAAGTAATCAAGGAACAAGCAGCAGCAAATGTTTCCATACAAGTCAGTAACAATCACCAATAAGTACCGAAACATATGCAAGTAAGTAATACAATCTGTCACTCACAGCGGTCCGGAGCAATGCAAGAAATCAAGGAACATGCAGCAGCAGTTGTCCAGTTTCAGCAGTGTCTATCATACGTTCCTAACATACAATTAAGTAATCAAGGAACAAGCAGCAGCTAATGTTTCCATACAAGTCAGTACAATCACCAATAAGTACCAAAACATATGCGTTTAAGTAGTGCAATATGTCACTTACAGTGGTTCTGAGCAATGCAAGTAATCAAGGAACATGCAGCAGCAGTTGTCTAGTTTCAGCAGTGTCTATCATACGTTCCTAACATACAATTAAGTAATCAAGGAACAAGCAGCAGCTGATGTTTCCATACAAGTCAGTAACAATCACCAATAAGTACCGAAACATATGCAAGTAAGTAGTGCAATCTTTCACTCACAGCGGTCCTGAGCAATGCAAGTAATCAAGGAACATGCAGCAGCAGTTGTCCAGTTTCAGCAGTGTCTATCATACGTTCCTAACATACAATTAAGTAATCAAGGAACAAGCAGCAGCTAATGTTTCCATACAAGTCAGTACAATCACCAATTGTAACATCCGGCATTGAACCAGGTTAGCAACAACGACTTAATCAGTATTTAATGGCAATTTATAACCTAATAGGTGGTCATTAGAAATTAACCAAAGTGATTAACAAGGTTCATGAAGAAATTCAACTCAATTCGAATCAAATTCATCGGTGCGATGAATCGGGAAATCAATTAATCCGATCGAATTACGATATGAGGGATTAATTCAACTAAGTATATAATTAAATTATGATTAGTGACACTAATCATACACTAATACAATTACTTAACATTAATTATGCAAGACTAAAACAATTCATAAAACAATGCATTCAAAAGTATTTTTGAATTTACAAGAAAAGGAAAATACAAGAATACATTCTAAATACATTTATACAACAAAAAAAATATATAAATACATCAAAAATACACCCCTAGGCCGGCCACCATACAAGGACACAAGGACCAAAAGTTTGTATTATTTTACTCAACATTTCACCATCAAATCCTCCTCTTTCCTTTCATCCAAGATTTTACAACTATTTTCATCATTTCACCACCTTTTCCTCCTCTATAAATAGAACCACCACTTCACTTCATTCTTCACACCTTCACAACACAAAAACCTCTCCTTTCTCTCCCTCTAAAACCGGCCATCAAGCCCTCAAGAACACACAAAGTGTTCTTTCAAGTGTTCTTCATATTTTTGAAGTGTTCTTGGTGAAATTTTTGAAGATCCAACCTTCTACTCATTTGCATTCCTATAATACATCAAAGTAAGTAAATACTAGCTTATATCATCTTATATTTATGTTTATATAAGTCTTGCATAATATATATAATCACCTACAACAACAAGTTTCATAAAAACTCAAGTTTATAAGTTTCTAGTTGTTATTTTTAAGTTGTTTCATTAAATATGATTATGAACATGTAAACACATTATAAAAGTGTTAATATTATGAAAACATATGATATATATGTGTTTTTATAAGTATTATGGCTTTTATACAAGTAGTCTTTGAATAAACAACAAGAATCATAAGTTGTTGTAAGTTTATAAACTACGGATTTTCGGCAGAAAACTTATATCGACTTTGAAAAATCATAACTAATTCATAACTCAACGAAATGAGTTGATTCTTGTCACAAAAGTTAGATCTATGTCTTAACTATAGATCTGCAATTTTTCATAATTTATTTTTGTAACATCCAATTTTCCACAAACAATACACGTCATAATATTTCATTTCATAAATAATATTAATTGTTTGATACCACAGGCCCATCAGCAAAATACTTAATTACAACAATAATTTAAAGATCAAATGGTGGTCTAACTAGCTTCTAAATCTTCAATCAGAGTGCGGAAGACTGAACAAGCTACCCGAGACCGCATCGTCTTTACAAAATAGGCATCATCAAAAGTCCAAGGTCTGCTATTCATCAAAATCCAGATTCACTTAGCCTGGGATGAACTACCTGCTATGATCTTGCCTTTATCAGCTTTTCCTGAAAAGGAGTTGTCATGACAGAGTAAGCTACAAAGCTTAGTGAGTTAACAGAGTTCCACTAAATACCACACACATATATAACATACTATCAGATCCTGTCGGTCAACACGTCAGAGACGGTAATTAGGTTGGGAGACAACCCGGTCAGTATTCCCATATGTACGGCCGAAGCCCTACGGGAAGTGTATGGAAACAAGTCAGATAGGAAAGGAATCTGCAGAATTCCCTCCTGTGAATGGAGATCTCACATTCGGTCGGGTCGGATGATGCAATATGCAATGGCAAGTATATAAACAGTCAAGTAAGCAGTAAGCATGATGCGTATTTACATAAAATGTAAAAGTGAACATGCAATCAAGGCATTTCAAATGTCTAGTTCAGTAATGGCAACATACGTTTCTATGATACAATATAGTATTAAAGAAACATGCAGCAATCAATCAGTAGTTTCCATACAGTCAGTACATTCACCAATAAGTATCAAAATATATGTAAGTAATTAATGAAATCTGTCACTCACAGTGGTCCGAAGTCAGATAATGCTTAACGAGTTAAGCAGTTCAGTTTACTCTGTCAAGACGACGGGTTCCTGCATTTCAGTTTCAAGTCTGGCATATTAATGTCAAGTCTGAGTCATAATCTAAATAACCCTAGTTACATGTTCAGGTTTTTGTCAAATTTGGCTGTCGAGTCCGAGGTAGTTCCTATCGTCCCAAAGTGATTCTTATTCTTAATAGATCAATATGATACCTACTTACACATATGTGTGGCCTTGCAACGAGGCCAATCATATTACTAACTAGGTGAATCATGTCATTCATTTTCTAAGAGTTCATTCAATATTAGATGATACCTATAATACAATAGGTTATTTAATCACTTAATCTGATTTAGGAATTGATGTTTTGACTTGGAATTAAACCAGATTCAAATTTGGGATGCTAGAATCGAACCATAGCCAATTCGAATCTATAGATTCGAACAAGGGACTAGATTCGAATGGCTTAACAGATTCGAACTACACATCATAGATTCGAAGCCTTTAAATTCTAGGGACAGATTCGAAGCCTTTAAATTCTAGGGACAGATTCGAAGCCATAGAGACTCGAATCCCACACACAGACTCGAGACATACAAAATAGATTCGAAACCAGGGCTAGACTCGAAGCACATAGATTCTAAGGCAAGCACATACTAGATTCGAACAAGGGACTTAGAATCGAAGCAACTCTCGAGTCTAGGGAGGAGGAACAGATTCGAATTCATAGATTCGAACCTATGCATCTCGAGTCTAGGGATGAACCTCTCGAATCTGATCATCTTGTTCATTGTTTTCCAGATTTTAACTACGAAACTTGAACAAAAATGAGGGAGAAATAGATACTAACCTTCGTCCAAGCAATATCCTTCGTCTATGGATGATTTCCAAGCAAGAATAGGTCCTAAACGAGGGCAAATCAGCTTCAATTGAAGGAAAAATGTACAGATTCGAAAATGCTTCTTCAAAACCGAGCCAAAAGTCAGAAAAACGGTCGATCTTACCTCAAATTCGGACGAAATCAAACACGAAATGGTAGATTCGCAAAGAACTCGACGATCTCTATCCAATGGCGTATGAAACACGAGAATCCGACGGTTCGATTTGAAGAAAAGCTAGAGAGAAGGAGGAGAGTGTAGAGAGAGAGAAGGAGAAGCAACTTTCCAAACTTCAAAAAGTGAGGAGTGTAGCTCCTATTTATAGGGAAATAGGGAAAATCAGATATTCTACTGAATTTTCCGGAATTGTCCAACTTTTATTCCCAATACCGATTTGCATTTCAGATACAAATATTAGCAAAGAAGTTCTAAATCTGCAACAATTGTCTTTTAGTAAATTTTAACTCATTTTAGTCAGTTTCGCTATTTTCAGTCATTAAATTGTCATTTAGCTGAATTTTAATTATTAACTTAATTTCAACTAAATTTTTGGGCAACTTATCATAATTAATTATAACTTAATATAATTAATTATTTCAGATTCACATTATCAGCTATTTACTAATAATCTGATAAAATTTACTTTATTATCCAAAGACTGATGCTGAAATATATACTTATTAAATTTCGGGCCGTTACAATCTTCCCCCGTTAAATTAATTCCGTCCTCGGAATTAACTAAGGCAGAAATAACTTCGGATACTTTTGTCTAATCTCGTCTTCTCGTTCCCAAGTTTGCGCAGATCCCTTATGATATTTCCATTGAACTAACACCATTGGGATTTCCTTGCTACGCAATTTCGAAACTTTATGGTCGATAATACGCTCGGGCTCTTCTTCGTACCGCAACTGCTCATCTAATTGCACGTCTTTCCAAGGAATCACGGCTTCAGCGTCAGCCAAACACTTTCGAAGATTACTCACATGGAATACATCATGAATCCCAATCATTTCGGCAGGCAGCTTTAGTCTGTAGGCTTGTAACCCTATACGTTCGAGAATTTCAAAAGGACCCACAAATCGAGGGCTCAACTTCCCCCGTTTGCCGAACCTTACTATTCCTTTTCTTGGCGAAACTTTCAGCAACACTTTATCTCCAACTTCAAATGCAATCGGCTTACGTCTTCTATCATGATACTTCTTTTGTCTGTCTTGAGAAGTCTGTATCCGCTGCCGAATTAATTGTAACTGATCATGGGCTTCTTGCAGAATTGCTGGTCCAGAGATCGGGCGTTCACCTGTTTCCCTCCAACAGGTTGGAGTTCTGCATCGACGTCCGTACAAAAGCTGATAGGGAGGCATACCAATAGTCGAATGATAACTATTGTTATAAGCAAACTCCACAAACGGCAGGTGAGTATCCCAACTTCCACCGAGATCAATTACACAGGCACGTAGCATATCTTCTAGGGTCAAAATTGTCCTCTCACTTTGCCCGTCAGTTTCTGGATGATAAGCGGTGCTCATCTTGAGTTCAGTTCCTAGTCCAGTCTGAAAAGCCTTCCAAAAACGTGAAGTAAATCTGCTGTCACGGTCAGATACTATAGACAATGGCACACCATGTCTAGTCACAATTTCTTTTACGTACAATTCAGCTAACTTTTCGAGGCGTTCATCTTCACGTATGGGTAGGAAATGGGCTGACTTAGTAAGTCGATCCACTATTACCCATATAGAGTCATGATTCCGCTTTGTCCTTGGCAGCTTCGTCACAAAGTCCATGGTTATGTGGTCCCACTTCCATTCCGGAATTGGCAATGGTTGTAGTTCCCCATACGGCTTCTGATGTTCAGATTTGACTTGTAAGCAAGTCATACAATTTTCTACATATCGCCCCACGTCCTTCTTCATTCCAGGCCACCAATATTCCGTCCTCAAATCTTGATACATTTTGGTAGAACCAGGGTGTATCGAGAATTTCGACATATGAGCTTCCGACAGAATTCGATCCCGAATACCTCCTAATCTGGGAACCCATATTCTATCCAAAAACCGTCTAAGACCACGATTATCAAGAGTCAGCTGGGTCACATAAGTAATCATGCGTTCAGATTTCAAGTTCTCATCCCGAATGGCTTCGGTTTGAGCGGCAATAATCGATTCAGACAAAGCAGACTCCAATACAACAGGAGTCAAGGCATAACATCGGGAATAATGGTCTTGTCCGGTTTTGCGGCTTAGGGCATCTGCTACAATGTTTGCTTTACCAGGATGGTAAAGGATCTCACAGTCATAGTCTTTTATCAATTCCATAGATCGCCTTTGTCGCATATTCAGCTCTTTTTGGTCAAATATATACTTCAAACTTTTGTGATCGGTATATAACTTGCATCTAGTCCCATACAGATAATGCCGCCAAATCTTCAGTGCGAAAGTCACGGCTGCAAGCTCCAAGTCATGCGTCGGATAATTCTTCTCGTGCGTCTTTAGCTGCCTTGATGCGTAGGCAATTACTTTATCCCTTTGCATCAGTACACAGCCTAATCCCATCCTTGAAGCATCACTATAAACTACAAAATCATCATTTCCCTCGGGTAAAGCCAAAATCGGTGCTTCAATTAGCTTACGCTTCAGGGTCTCAAAAGCTCGATCTTGTGATTCATTTCATTCAAACTTAACTTCCTTTTTCGTCAGACTGGTTAAAGGCACCGCAATCTTGGAGAAATCACGGATAAATCTTCGGTAATAGCCCGCTAAACCCAAGAAACTTCGAACTTCAGATACATTTTTCGGCGCTTCCCACTTCTGAACCGCATCAACCTTTGATGGATCTACGGCTATCCCCTCACCCGAGATAATATGTCCTAAAAATTGTACCTGGCGTAACCAGAATTCACATTTGGAGAATTTTGCGTAAAGTCGCTCCTTTCGTAACAATTCTAGCAATTCTCGCAAATGCATCGCATGGTCAGATTCAGACTTAGAGTAAATCAAGATGTCATCAATGAAGACTATCACTGATTTATCCAGCATTGGACTACATACTCTATTCATAAGGTCCATAAATGCAGCCGGGGCATTTGTGAGACCGAACGGCATTACTAGAAACTCAAAATGGCCGTAACGAGTACGAAAAGCAGTCTTCGGTACGTCAGACTCAAATACTTTGAGTTGATAGTAACCAGATCGGAGATCGATCTTTGAGAAGTAGCTAGCCCCTTGCAGTTGATCAAACAAGTCGTCAATTCTTGGCAGAGGGTATCGGTTCTTGATTGTTACTTTATTCAGCTCCCGATAATCTATACACATGCGAAAGGTACCATCCTTCTTCTTAACGAAAAGAACCGGAGCACCCCAAGGAGAAGTACTCGGACGAATAAACCCTTTTTCCAGTAATTCCTGCAACTGACTCATCATTTCCTTCATTTCATTCGGAGCAAGATGGTAAGGGGCTTTCGCGATAGGAGCAGCACCCGGTACAAGGTCAATATGGAATTCGATTTGACGATCTGGTGGCAAACCAGAGATGTCATCCGGGAACACGTCAGGGAAATCTCGAACTACAGGAACATCGGACACGGTCTTTTTAACTTCTCTAGCATCTATGGCATATGCTAAATAGGCGGAACAACCTTTGGTTAGGCACTTTCGGGCTTTCAGTACAGAGATGAGACCTAAATCTCGAGTCTTTCTATCGCCATAAACATAACGTTCATTTCCTTCGGGGGTTCTAATTCTAATTATCCTTTTTGCACAAAGGATTTCAGCATTTCTCATCATTAGCCAGTCCATTCCTATAATAACATCGAACTCCCTAATCCACATCGGTATCAGGTCAACGTCCGAGGAGAAGTCATCAATCACTAGCTTACAGGAACGAAAGACTTTATTCACAGTCACAAATTTCGAGCTAGCAGTTTCTATGTCTAAGGGCACAGGCAACATTTCAGGGGCAAAATCAAACTGTTTAGCAAACTTTTCAGACACATACGACAGATTAGAGCCAGAGTCAAATAGGATCAAAGCAGGCATATCATTAACAAGAAATGTACCAGTGACGACATCAGCAGTCTCTTTTGCCTCTTCGGCTGTCATCTGGAAGGCTCTCGGTTGATTTCTCGGAGCAGAGGAACCCTTGACTGATTGCTGAGGTGAAGATGCAGGCGGTGGAACAAATCGGGGTCGGGTACAGTCTTTAGCATGGTGCCCCAACGTAATGCAGTTTCGGCAAGCTTCACTGCGCTTGGGACATTCCGATCGGTCGTGACCATTCTGCCTACAGCAATAGCACTTAACGAATGCAGGATCGCACTTTCCTTCATGAATCTGCTTGCAGCGAGGACAAGCAGGCTTTGGCGCCGAGGTCACAGCATATGACTTTGCTTTCTTGGAAGACTGCTTATCTCCCTTCTTCGAACTTTCATGCTTCCTTTCAGCTTTCTCAGATTTCTCCTTCTTATTAGATTTGGCAATGAAAGGACATGCGCGCTCAGGATAGATTTCAAGCTCACCTACCCTAGCAATCTCCACTGCCTCAATATAACTTTTCGGTCTGCCGGACTTCACAAACTTCCGGATTTCTCGATCCAGACCATCCACAAACAAATCCCTTCTCCTTTCGTCGGTATCAACAGGGTGATCAGATAATAGCGAGAGCCTGGTAAATTCCAGCTCATAATCTGTTACGGACTTTGTACCTTGCTGAAACGATAGCAGGGTTTTCTCCATCTGGCGCTTAACATCCTGGGGGCAGTATTTCTCCTTCAAATGAATCTTAAATTGTTCCCAAGTAATGGATTTCTCCATTGCTTCAGACATGGGATTCGTAATCGACTTCCACCAACGGCCAGCTCCATCTTCCAACATTCCTGTTGCAAACGTCACCTTGTCTTCCTCATTACACTTGGAGAGTTTGAACGCTTTCTCCACATTCGCGACCCAGTCCATAGCCTTAACAGGATCAGATGACCCCGCAAACGTACGAGCTCCACACTTTTTGAAATCAACAAACGTACACTCACGCCCTACCTTAACGTGATGGTCAGAAGAGTCAGTCTCACTTTCATCAGAGGACACATGTCTATGCTTCCTCTTCCTGTCTTTCTTTGGCTTTGCTAACATTTCTTCCTTATGCTTCAGTTCTAATTCTTGTAACTTAAGTTCCCGCAACCTAAGTTCTTCTTCACGGCGCTTAAATTCCATTTCACGCTGGTTAACTTCATCAGTCTGCATCACTGCTTTACCCTTGGTCAACAGATCCTTAATCTCCCTAAATTTGTCTTCAACTGTCATATCAGTCTGCAGTCGGTTCCTATCCATCATAAGCTGCATTTGCCTACGGTTATCCTCATTCAACTTATGAACGAGGTCAATCAATTGAGCCTGCTGGGGAGGCACAGGTGTGGCAGTACTGCTTGAGTCATTAGCAGTGTTCTCAGGGTCAGTGCCTAAGTCCTCTACGTGAACAGATTCTTTGTGTTGATCAGCTGCAGCATCAGCAGCTTTATCAACCCTTGAGGAACCGGCATCAGTCGGATTCTTATCAGCCATTGGCTGAAAAATATAAAGGAAATAGTTATTATTTCCTTATTCAATAAGCACAATTCAAGTCATAATTCCTACATCAGATAATCATATCTAAATTCATAGATATGAAGGCAGTCAGTCAATCAGACAGATACAAAGTCAAGTCAAAGTCAAGTCAAGGTCAATTAAGCAGTCAATCCCTTCCCAATCCTATCAGTCATCAATTGCCTATCTTAGGTCAAGTTGTGTGGGTAGTCCTTTACTAATTAGGTTACCCTAGGCCTCGGTGACTTGTTCGGGAATTCAGAGTCACATAGTCCATATCATACCAGTAGTTTAAGTATCGGGTGGCCAATCCGATGATTAAACTGCTGCTCTGATACCAACTTTGTAACATCCAATTTTCCTCAAACAGTACACGTCATAATATTTCATTTCATAAATAATATTAATTGTTTGATACCACAGGCCCATCAGCAAAATACTTAATTACAACAATAATTTAAAGATCAAATGGTGGTCTAACTAGCTTCTAAATCTTCAATCAGAGTGCGGAAGACTGAACAAGCTACCCGAGACCGCATCGTCTTTACAAAATAGGCATCATCAAAAGTCCAAGGTCTGCTATTCATCAAAATCCAGATTCACTTAGCCTGGGATGAACTACCTGCTATGATCTTGCCTTTATCAGCTTTTCCTGAAAAGGAGTTGTCATGACAGAGTAAGCTACAAAGCTTAGTGAGTTAACAGAGTTCCACTAAATACCACACACATATATAACATACTATCAGATCCTGTCGGTCAACACGTCAGAGACGGTAATTAGGTTGGGAGACAACCCGGTCAGTATTCCCATATGTACGGCCGAAGCCCTACGGGAAGTGTATGGAAACAAGTCAGATAGGAAAGGAATCTGCAGAATTCCCTCCTGTGAATGGAGATCTCACATTCGGTCCGGTCGGATGATGCAATATGCAACGGCAAGTATATAAACAGTCAAGTAAGCAGTAAGCATGATGCGTATTTACATAAAATGTAAAAGTGAACATGCAATCAAGGCATTTCAAATGTCTAGTTCAGTAATGGCAACATACGTTTCTATACAGTCAGTACATTCACCAATAAGTATCAAAATATATGTAAGTAATTAATGAAATCTGTCACTCACAGTGGTCCGAAGTCAGATAATGCTTAACGAGTTAAGCAGTTCAGTTTACTCTGTCAAGACAACGGGTTCCTGCATTTCAGTTTCAAGTCTGGCATATTAATGTCAAGTCTGAGTCATAATCTAAATAACCCTAGTTACATGTTCAGGTTTTTGTCAAATTTGGCTGTCGAGTCCGAGGTAGTTCCTATCGTCCCAAAGTGATTCTTATTCTTAATAGATCAATATGATACCTACTTACACATATGTGTGGCCTTGCAACGAGGCCAATCATATTACTAACTAGGTGAATCATGTCATTCATTTTCTAAGAGTTCATTCAATATTAGATGATACCTATAATACAATAGGTTATTTAATCACTTAATCTGATTTAGGAATTGATGTTTTGACTTGGAATTAAACCAGATTCAAATTTGGGATGCTAGAATCGAACCATAGCCAATTCGAATCTATAGATTCGAACAAGGGACTAGATTCGAATGGCTTAACAGATTCGAACTACACATCATAGATTCGAAGCCTTTAAATTCTAGGGACAGATTCGAAGCCTTTAAATTCTAGGGACAGATTCGAAGCCATAGAGACTCGAATCCCACACACAGACTCGAGACATACAAAATAGATTCGAAACCAGGGCTAGACTCGAAGCACATAGATTCTAAGGCAAGCACATACTAGATTCGAACAAGGGACTTAGAATCGAAGCAACTCTCGAGTCTAGGGAGGAGGAACAGATTCGAATTCATAGATTCGAACCTATGCATCTCGAGTCTAGGGATGAACCTCTCGAATCTGATCATCTTGTTCATTGTTTTCCAGATTTTAACTACGAAACTTGAACAAAAATGAGGGAGAAATAGATACTAACCTTCGTCCAAGCAATATCCTTCGTCTATGGATGATTTCCAAGCAAGAATAGGTCCTAAACGAGGGCAAATCAGCTTCAATTGAAGGAAAAATGTACAGATTCGAAAATGCTTCTTCAAAACCGAGCCAAAAGTCAGAAAAACGGTCGATCTTACCTCAAATTCGGACGAAATCAAACACGAAATGGTAGATTCGCAAAGAACTCGACGATCTCTATCCAATGGCGTATGAAACACGAGAATCCGACGGTTCGATTTGAAGAAAAGCTAGAGAGAAGGAGGAGAGTGTAGAGAGA
>JAANYP010003183.1:0-96073 GCA_020465985.1 Centrapalus pauciflorus
TAACCTAAATTCGAATTTCACATGTCAAACTTCTATTTGAATATATGTTTTAACTTATGTTTGAATTAATCTTTGAACTTTATGTTTGAACTTCTTGTAATACGTTACACCAAGTTCAAACATACAAACAATAAATATAAAACCCATAAAATTACATATATCAAACACTAGTTAATATTCAATGACTTACACAAAATGTTAACACAACTTAGACTTCTATCGTCACACAGGGTGTACCAACAGACTCCCCCTTGATGATAGCTTCTAACTATTTACATTTTGATTAGGTACTAGAACTATATAGACTGCTACCTGCATATAGTCCTGCATCTATACAAACCTTTACTACCTTTTGGTACTTCCTGGTGTCAGACCTCCATCCTTCATAAAAAAAGATAGGTTGATCATTCAGCTTCTTCAGGTCGTCCTTCGATAAGTTTATTAGATGCAACGGATCATACACTCGCAAAATTACTTGTCCTGTGGTATTCCTCCTTATAGCTTCAGCCGTTCATTTATCGACGTACCACCATTTCATGTTATCAAAACATTCTGTGGCCATCGATTTCATAGGCACCCTTTTCAAACACTGACTGGTTTATAAAACCATTCTGGCCCAAGCTTTCCCGTATGAGGATCTATCCTTGATTCATCCTCTATTCTTTTTCCTGATCTCGGCTTAAGTCTTTCAAACTTTCCAGAACGACCCTCTTTTCTTATTATCTTGGCTATAACCTCAGCATACGGGTCCTCACCGATATTGATCAGTTCTTTCCATGCTAACTCCTTCACTTCTACCTTTGGCAATGTATTAAATACTTTAAGCGTACGCCTCAGGTACTGGAGTCCATCTCTCCTCTTCAGAATGAATAGCTGCAGTTCTCTGTCAAAGAACCAGCTGATAATACCTCCTGAGAGACTTTCTGCCCTAGGAATTCTCATCTTCTTCTTCATCTTCGGCTTTTCTTTCTTTTCTTCTTTCTTGAACCACAGATTCATTAAAT
Organism: Centrapalus pauciflorus; assembly: GCA_020465985.1. NCBI lineage: Eukaryota > Viridiplantae > Streptophyta > Magnoliopsida > Asterales > Asteraceae > Centrapalus > Centrapalus pauciflorus. The sequence continues at coordinate 1,005 of JAANYP010003183.1, forward strand.
CAGCCCTGGATGGCTCCTTTTCTGCTTCTTCAAGTTCAGAGTCTTCGACCGAGGCTATTTTGATCTCATCTATATCAATCACATTGTGATTATCTCGCACATATAACTCCGTGATAGGCTGTGAATTGACAATCACTTCGTTGACATTATCGTCCTCGTCTTCTATCACTTCATCGTCAGATCTCCAATCAACTACATCCTCCGGTACGAATTCTCCTTCCTCCAACTCCTCTATCTCTTCTTCAAAATCAAAATCCATAACTTCTTCATCAATATCTCTCAAGACGTCTATCATTTCGCTTTCATAAGTCTTTGAGGAACCAGCCTGACCTCCTTCAGCTCCACTTTGACTAGGCTCCCCCTAAGTTTCAGCATATAGAGCAGCAGGAAAATCTATTGGCTCATTCTCTTCAGGTGCATTGGGATCATTGCCATCGTCATCACCTTCCCTTTGCTTCTCCTCAACATCTCTACAACTTGTCTCCCCCTGAGCTTTTAGATTTTTCATTAGCTGCTCAATAAGGGACCTCATTGTTCTGATTTCTGCAGCTTGATCTGCAACAAAAGTTTTAAGCTCAAGATTCTATTCTTCAATCTTTCCAACATATTTCTTCAACTCAGCTTTATCTTTGTCAACATTTGCGTTATGCGCCTGTATTTCCCCGATAGCTTTAGTCAACTGAAAAATTTGGACTTGTTGGAAGTCAACCTTGCTCCTAAGCTCAGAAAACCTTTAATTGTCTGTGAAGGTTGATGAAGTGGATGGAATTGATTGGATGGGAGTTGGGATGATTGGTGGCGGAATGGATGTTTGAACAGGTGGTGGTGGTGGCGGAATGGATGTTGGTTCTGATGGCTGAGCGATAGGCATTTCTGGCTCAGAAGCAGAGACTGATGAAGCTCCCTGCATAAAACGGTGCCTTTTGGCCCTATGCCTAGGCACCAAAGGAGTTATTTCTTCTTCCTCAATATCTGAGTCGTCTGACTCCCTCGAAGCTCTTCTTCTTCTAGCTTCTTCATCAATCACCACTAACCTCGATCCATATGTGCCTATGTGAATAGCCGTATCTTCTGTCACTGTGGTTGGTGGCTCAACCTCTATTTCTTCTGCTTCTTCCAACTCAGAATCTGAAGTTGACTCAGCTTCAACTGCTGCCTCAGGTTCATATTCATCAATCTGCTTAAAAATGTCAACTTCCCAAGTTTGAGGCTCCAAGATATTTCCAACAAGCTCAGCAGTAATTTCCTCATTGGCATGTGGTCCATATGCCCAAATTTCTTCTAAAGTTTCGACCCTTGGATCAGAGACTGTTGCTGCACTTGACGGACCAGCCTCTTCCGGATCTTGCACATGGCTTGTTGAAGGCCTAGCAGCCTGAGTCTGTCTCGCTGACGGTCTTTGCCTCCTCCTTTGTTGCTGAGGCCTGGGCTGTTGCTGTTGCTGTTGTGGCTGCTGTGGAACTTGAACTTCCCCTGCCCAATTGGCACCTTCAGCGACTTGGAAATCTGGATTGACCACTGCACCAAAGAGTGGTGCCTCCACTGGCCTAGCTAATGCCCCTCTATGAGCTTGACAATCTGCAAATATTCTTTTGTCAATCACAGCAACACTTTGAAGATCGTTAAGCTGCGGCAAGTTTGACAAGAAGTGTCTTATCAAAATCATTAAAAATCTCGGATATAACAAAAATCTTTCTCGTGCCGGAGCTGTTATCTGATGAACGAACTCGGCAAAGAACATCTCTGAGTAGCTGAATCTTTGATTGTAGACCAGCGCGATCATCCCTGACTGAATCTTCGAAACGATATAATCAAAACCTGCCTTTTTCGGAGCAAAACACACCATAAAGATGTGTGCTAGATATCTCCATTGTCCGATCAGTCCACTCTTCATGTATGAGGACTTAGTCACATCCAAACTATATCCCATTCTTATAAATGCAGCTTGCCTGATTGCTAACGGAAAGTCAATCGGGCCGTTTTCTTGTTCTGGAGAGCCTAACTGTAACACTCGACGCAACACGTCAGCTGAAATCACTAGAGGGTGTCCTTAATACCGTTGGAATAACAGTACAATCAACTTGTAAATGATCCCAAAATTCACGAACGTATGGGATTACTATGTGAATGTTATGCGACAGTGCATAAGAAATCCTTGAACCGACCAAAAAATCCACCATTTGGCGGTATGCTTGAGCCTCAGGCAACTCATGGTCCGGAGAAATGACCATATTATGTTTTTGAATAAAAGCTCTATCTGCCATAACTGCACAATAAAGTATATAAAATATTAGAATTATTAAGATAGACATAAACTTGTTTAAATTCAAATTTGTTTTATTTTGTACTTGTGTAAGTACCAAATCCAACACATATGAATTTCTACAAGTTTTATTTAAATTTTAAGCACATACTTCGAATATAATGGTAAATTCGAATGACAAGTTCGAAACAACCATAGTTTCGAATTTATTGACTGCTTCGAGTTTAATGACAAACTCGAAACAAACGATCAAATTCGAACCCATGATCAAAGTCGAACATGTCGGTTTGAGTGACAACAAAAATCCAAGATTTTAACCAATTTAGACTTAGAAAATTACATCCATTGGTCCTAATAGGTTCTAATCAAAGATATTTGTAATCAATTTGGTGTTTCACCGGTTAAAAGTTTGTTATTTTGAAATATAAACTTCCCACCATTAAAACCTCAAAATCCGTTAATTTTGGCTCAAATGGAGTCTAAAACCACCTAAATCTTGTACAACACTGTTGATTATACCTAGATTTGTTAGTAGTCTCGAACACAAATGGACAAACACTCGACAAACAGTATGAAACTCGAAAACAGCAAAGTCGAAGAAATAAACTCGAAATCGCTCACAATAAACTCGAAGACTCAAATTCGAAGGTAGGTGATAATGACTTGTCACGGTTGACCTATTTATACCAACTTCATTCGAGTTTGTGACATTCTTTCGAATTTAATGCCAAACTCGAAGGCCATGCCAAATTCGAACATGCGTTTCGATTTTACCTTAAAGTCGATTTTGAACTTGAAAATTTTGATAATATTGAAAATCTTTGAAATAAATTCAAGTTTTTCAACTTTTACAACTTTTTCGTGTAACGGAATAAACTATGCCAAATCTTTTACCCTAAGCACAAGATTTTCACGCAGTGTTTATTTTATTCAACTAGGAACGCACCCTCAGTAATTTTGACCTTTTTCCTAAGTAAAAATAAAAATAAAAATAAATAAATAAAAAATGAAGCAAAAAAATAAATCAAAGTTAAAATTGTGAACAAAAATTAAACTTAGACTAATCTACATTATTTGAAAATTTTACAACTTAAACACTTAACAGACTATTTTTGACGAGTATAGTCAAAGAAAGGTTCAATCAGATAGCGGTGTCAAATACGCACTTTCAGTATTCAAACTTTCACACTTAGGAATTTTTGATTCCTTTGATTGTTTGTCGTGACATACATTTCTAGCCGATTGTTGGTATTATTTTCCCTTTAAACATGTTACACTTTGGAATATCCCTTGACCTTTTTATTTATCAAGAAATTACCTTACGTGACTCATACATAGACATACTTTTATGATCAAGGCATACACACAATGATTATAACTTTTTGGTATTGCAAACTTTCTTTAAAAGGCAAACATCGGACACAGATCTGTATTTACATACAACAAAGTTTCTTAGTTTGTCTTAAGGTTTATTTTTAAAGCTAGTAAGACAGCGGTGACAGGTCTGTAAATTAGAGTAAGAAAATAAAATAACCTACTAACTTACTATAAAAGGAAACTATCCTAAACTGCTAAACTTAATATAAAAAGAGAGAAAGACTACTGCTATAAAAGGAAATAAAACTCTACTAAGGTCAACTTACTCTGGATTACGCATTCCGTTTAGTTGAATCAAATACTCAAAACGTGACTTATCAAAAGCTTTGGTAAATAAATCTGCATTATTATCATCCGTTGCCACTTTTACCAGCTTGATTAAGTTCTTTTCAGCACAATCACGTATAAAATGATGTCTTATGTCTATGTGCTTAGTTTTATTATGTTTAACTGGATTATTAGTTATAGCAATTGTTGACTGGTTATCTATCCTAATAGGAGTATGAGTGTAAGTCAAACCGTAATCCCGCAATTGTTGTTGTATCCATAGAACCCGTGAAGAGCAACTACCAGCAGCACATATTCGGCCTCGCACCTTGACACAGTTCTTGCATTGCCAGGAAACAAGTCTCTCTCCTAGGAACTGACAACCTCCAGTTGTTGACTTGCGCGTCAAGCTACATCCTCCGTAGTCTGAATCCGTGAACGCCTCCAATTCCAGATCGCCCTCCGCATGATACCAAAGTCCCAGCTTCGGTTTCGACTTGAGGTATCGTAGAATCCACTTCACAGCTTTCATGTGCATTTCTTTCGGATTAGTTTGAAACCTAGCACAAATACAAACAGCAAACATAATATCAGGTCTTGAAGCAGTTAAATACATAAGTGACCCAATCATGGCCCGATATAACGTCGGATCCACATCGGTATCACTTTCAGTACCCGGTCCGAGATTGTGATTCACTTGAATCGGCGTGCTGAAGTGAGCTGTCAGCTTGGTTCCTTCCATCCCGAAGCGCTCTAAGATGTCATAGACATACTTCGTCTGATGAATGAACATTCACTCCTTCCTCTGTTCGACTTGCAAACCCAGAAAGAAGTTTAACTCACCCATTGCACTCATCTCAAACTTTGACTTCATCACTTTTTCAAAATCAGTGCACATTTGCTCGTCTGATGATCCAAAAATAATATCATCTACGTACACTTGTACCAAGATGAAATTTTCTCCTTTTCGCTTCACGATTAATGTACTGTCCGTCCTTCCTCTTTCAAACCCATTTTCTAAAAGATGGTTGGACAGAGTCTCGTACCATGCCCTAGGTGCTTGATGCAATCCATACAGAGCCTTATCTAATCGATATACTCTGTCTGGATATTTCAGATCTGTAAACCCGGGCGGCTGTTCTACATACACCAGTTCCTTCACTTTTCCATAAAGGAAAGCACTCTTAACATCTAATTGATAAACCTTAAAACCCTTGAAGGAAGCAAAATCCAGAAACAAACGAATTGCTTCCAACCTTGCTACTGGCGCGAACACCTCATTGTAATCGATTCCTTCCTCTTGGTTGAAACCCTTTACAACTAACCTTGCTTTGTTGCGAGTGACTATACCCCGATCATCTCTCTTGCACTTAAAAACCCATTTGGTTCCTATTGCAACTTCTCCTCGAGGTAACGGAACTAACTCCCACACTTCTAGTTTCCTAAACTGTGACAGTTCTTCCTGCATCGCTTCAACCCAAGAGTTGTCTTTTAGTGCCATCTGCACATTTTTCGGCTCTACTTGCGAGATGAAACATGAATAGAGGCAGGTATGAAAGGCCTCAGAGTCATTTATCATCGACAACAACACTGTGTTGTTATTTAAACTACTCCTAGTCCTCACACCCGCATTGGGATTTCCTATGATGCTTTCTATAGGATGGTTCCTGTTGATCCTAGATGTCTCTATCTTGTCAACTCTCAGATTATCTCCCAAATTAGATCCTATCTCTCCTAACGGGGGAACGACTTCAGACTCCACATTTTCTTCCTCGTGGACATTTTCCTCAGAGTTAGAAGTAGTTATCTGATTTTCGTTTGTAGGCACTTCAGAATCAGTAACTTCTGGAGATCTATCTTCAGTTGATGTAGGCTCGGATGTTGATTGAAAAGTGGTCCTCGGAAAGCTATGACCCTCGTCATTCAGATTCAATGACGACATGTCCTTTTCGATAGTACCTGCATTTTCATCCAAAGGAATGTTAAATGACTCAAACAATTTGTCATAATCGAATAACCATTCCGGACCAGTTTGGGGTTCATGTGTATAACTTGTGACATCTATGTTATACACAATTTCTACTGTACCATTTGATTTATTAAAACCCTTTTATTTGGTGAATTTGGCACATAACCTAGGAAGTATCCTTCGTCAGCTTTTTCACCAAACTTTGGTTGATGTTTTGTTTTCATTATAGTACATGGTACCCCAAAATGTTCGAAGCCAGTTAAATTAGGTGGCATTTTATTCAAAACTTTATAACAGGTTTTGTTCAAAGATTTGACAGTAAGGACCCGGTTTAAAACATGGCATGCGGTATTCACTGCCTCCCCCCAAAACATGGTAGGAAGCTTTGTATCCGATAACATGGTCCTTGCTGCCTCAATCAATGTCCTATTTTTCCGTTCCGCCACTCCATTTTGTTGTGGCTCATAAGGTGCACTAAATTGATGCACTATGCCTTTTGACAGGCAATATACACCAATTACTGTGTTTTTAAACTTTGTTCCGTTATCACTTCGAATTCTTTTAACCCTTGTTCCGTATGAATTCTCCACTTGGTCTAAGAACCCGATGAGCTTAGCAGCCGTCTCGTCCTTTGTACCTAGAAAGAAAACCCAAGAAAAACGTGAGGAATCGTCAGTGATAACTAAACAGTACCAACTACCACCTATACTCATTTTGTTGATTGGTCCAAAGAGGTCCATATGCAACAAATCGAATGTGGCAGCGATGGAGTTCTGAGTCTTGAACTTGTGTGCGTTCTTGTGTTGTTTTCCTTTCTTGCACGGTAGACACTTATCCTCGAACTAAAAACTCTTCATAGGAACACCTTGCACTAATCCATTTTTCGTAATGTAGTTCATCTTTCTCAGGTGCAGGTGTGCCATGCGTATGTGCCATAAAACCGACTCAGTCTCTGAAGCTTTAGATAGCAGACAAATTGGTCCCATCGAAGATTCCGGCTGGTTCATGTCAAGCATGTACAGGTCATTCTTCCTTGGAGCCCTCATCAGTATCCACTCTTCAGGTATTTTGAATCCCGGTTTTAGCACTAACGCCTCAGTATCAGTGAATAATACTGAGTTCTTCTTATCACAGATTTGAGATACACTAATGAGATTATGAACCAGTTTATCAACGTGATAAACTTATCCAATTTGATAGTCCCATTAGTGACCACTCCAGTACCAGTGATATTCCCTCCTTTATTTCCAGCGAACGATACGAATCCCCGATTCCCTCCCTTGAAGTCTGCGAGTAGACTTCTTTCCCCTGTCATGTGCCTGGAGCAACCACTGTCGACGAACCATTTGTTGTTTGGACCTATAGTTATCTCCTGCACATGAAAGAAAATAGGTTAGTTATCACGGGGAACCCAAGCCATAACTGACTTGGTAATACCATTCTCGTCCACATACTTAAACTCTTTCAAATACCCATCTCTCCTTTCAGGTGACTTGGGTCTTTGAACTGGAGTCTGTTGTGGTGCCGAGTGATTTAAGTTCACTCTTTGCCTTTGTGTAGGCATTTGCTGTGGAGCTCTTGAATAACTACGATTATATGGAAATTCTGATTGATATCCCTGAGCTCTACCCGGTGTTTGATGTCTAATAGGAGTGTGTGACCTAACCGGAGTGTAAGCTCTGCTAGGTGTAGTACTCCTATAATGCTGTTGCGGTCCTGACCTAGATTGATTAACCACTCTATTTGGTGAGTTAGTCCTTATCACTTCTTTTGGTCGACCTGACACCGGTATTTGTTTCACAGCAGATTTTGGTGCAGCTGGCACAGTTTTCTCGGTATTCTGAGAAATACTAGTGCTTGCAACACTTGTAGACGGCTTAGGTTATTCTTGCTTTCCCATCTTAGGTGTAGAATGTACTTTCCTATGCGGACAGCTAGAAGCAACATGCCCCCTTTCGTGACATCTAAAGCAAGACATTTTATCAATTGACTTTTTGTGTGCGCCCTTTGATTTAGGTGTCTCACTAGTTTCTGGCTCCTTTGGTTCAACTATAGCAACTGGTTCATCATCCTGATCATTAAAGTCAATTTTCTGTTTTCCTACAGGTTTATCACTGGAGGATAGCACAAATTTAACTTTCTTAATCTTGATAGTATTATTAGTCACCTTAGTTTCATTTTCCTTTACAGTTTCAAACACTGGTTCCGGTAATTCCTCTGAGTCAACTGATTTCTCAGTTTTCTCCTGAGGTTGAGGTACATATTATCGTTGAAAGGTGGAGGACTCTCATGATATCCTAGACCTACAGGCTTCTTAGACTGACGCTGTGCATCTAAGATTTTCCCTAGGTTAAGAGATGAGTTCCTAAACTTTTCAAGTTTACTATTGACCTCAGCTACCTTCACCTTAGACTCGGCTAGCTCTACGTCTTTGGATTTTAGCTCCTTGGTTAATGCCTCAACATGTTCATACATTAGTTCTAACCTAACACACTGTTCGCTCAGTTTGTCCTTTAGAACTATAACATCTTGTGCATCAGCCTTTAGCTTATCCCTAAGATCTTGTTGTATATCCATTAGGCTAGCATTATCTGATTTTAACATTTCATTTTGAGCAGATATGGTTTGATGTGATTCTAGTACTAAATTTAACCTATCGTTAGATGTAGCACACAATGCACATAAATCATGGAAAAGAGAAAAGTTTAGAGATACCTTGGCATGATCTGATTCTACGTTGGCCATCTTCGCGGCAAACTCCAGAATTGTCTGATCAGCTGACTTTTCTATCCACATCGGACTGCTTTCACTCTGACTGCTGTCCCTTGTGGTTTCCTCTGCCCCTTCACTTCCAGTCTCAGTCACTTCAGCCATAAAGTCTCTAGCGTTCGACTCTGGATGTGTGCTCCAGTCATAGGTTCCATCAAGCTGTCTGTCTGATGTGACATTGGATAACAGACCAGCTATATTCGCTTGACTGGTAGAACTACTTGAAAGATATCGCCCTTGTGATTGGTTCTGATACTGTCCCTGTTGATTCTGATACTGTCCCTGGTAGTTCTCAACTTTCGATCTCTGACACTCTCTAGCGAAGTGTCCTAACCCTTGACAGTTGTAACATTTAACCTTGGACTTATCGAATCCAATCTTATTGTTACTCACATTCAGATTTCATCCCGTCCTTTTGATGAACCTCTTAACTCTCTGAGTTACCATGGCCAGTTGCCAATGCAGATCCATCTCTTCAAGATCATCAGGGTCTACTTGATCGTAATCCTCATCCCAAAGTGCAGGATCGTTTATTTTGCCCTGAACGCAATTGCCGTAAGCGGCCACGAATGAAGCCAACAGATTCAGATGGTCTTCAGCCGATTTTGCACTCATAGGCATCTTTGAATATCCTTGAGATGTAGATGCCGGTGTAGCCTGATGCTGCTTCTCTTCTGGTCTAGCAAACCCTAAGAAAGCCCTACTCTGTGAGTCTTCTGTCTCAGCCGGTGACGACGTCTCTCCCGAGAAGAAAGCTGTAGCTGTCTTCAAATCAGCTGCCACTAAAGGTTTTGATTTCCCGAAGTACATTGCAGGATCTTGAACTTGGTCATAATCCGTTTCTTTTTTCAGCAACTCAAAATGATACACCCTCAGCGTTCCCACAACATTCTCTAAAGTCAGAGTATAGTATTTGTCTTCATCATGCTTTATTAAGGCCACATACATCTCCCATTTGGCCGGTAAAGCACCCAGAAGCTTGTTATTCTTCTCAGTTTCACTATACTCCACGTCGTGGCTGTCTAACTCAGTAAGCAGATGATAGAATCATGTGATAGTCTCCTCCAGCTTTTCATTCTTTAATGCTTTGAAGATAGCAAACTGCTGCTTGAGCATCTCCATTCGATTCTTTCTAACCCTCGGGTTACCCTCACACCGTTTCTCCAATGCATCCCATAGCTCTTTTGATGTCTTCTGATTACGAAAGGTATGTAGTATTTCCTGAGGTAATGCCATCCGAATGACCGAGAATGCACGGTTTTCAGCCTCATAAATTTTCTTATCTTCATCTTTCATCTTTGAATATGATAAGACTCGTTGACGACCTTCAACCTCTGCAGTAGGTGGAATGTATCCTTCGTCGATACAAATCCACATGCGCATATCATTAAATTGCGCGAAGTCGGCAAACCGATCCTTCCACCAGTAATAATCTTCAAGTTTCATCAACTTTGGCGGAGAATTTTCTTTTCCAACCTCGTGATCCATCTCCATAAACCTCTGCAGACTTGACATTGTTTCGAATATAGTTGAATTGAAACTTAATTAATTTAATTCGAAATTAATTTAAATTAATTCTTTCAAATTTGGGTAAATTCGAATTTAATTAAAGTTAAACCTATTTGGGATTAAAATCGAATTAAGTTATTAAATCCAGCTAAATTCGAAATTGATGACAAATTCGAAGGTTCACTAATCTCGAAAGTCCTCTTAAACTCGAAGGTCTTAAACTCGAAATAACTGATTCAACTTTAGTGTAAAGTCGAAAATCCAAGCAAATTCGAAATGGCCAATTTTGAATCAAACTTTAAGCAATTTCGAAAGGAGCGTATATGCAGTCAAACTCGAAAATAAGCAAACCCTAATTTCCCCTTAACAAATTCGAGCGCCGCAAATTCGAAAAACGGCTAATACCTCGAGTTTTTCAAGTTTTTCATATTAAATCAATTTTTTTACAAGTAAAAATATTGATTTTGATAAAAAACGTGAACTACAACAAAGTATTTCCGGAATCTAATTTGATAAGCTCGAAAACCTCAAAAATACGTGATATTCACCGTCTAAAACGTCAAGAAACCTAGGATGTATCTTATGAACACGAAGAACACCAAGAACACCCCGTAGGCTCTGATACCACTTGTAAGGTCTACACACTACAGATCTATCCTGACGCGACACACACCAACGAGTGCGGAATTCTCGTTAGCGGCTTGACGGATATATCACACACACTGAACACAGAGACTACCACGGCGTTGTACGAACGACTACGAACGAACCTACGTGATGATTCTCTCCGAAAACACACATTGCTGATAAACTCGAGATCGCTTTCTGCTAATCACTCACCGAAATTCTGCAAAAGTCCTCTAATCATTCGAGTTAATCTCTAATTATAGTGATCCATTCGAGTTTGTCATGGGACAAACTCGAATCCAGGCCCAAGGCCAATTCGAATTTGTCCACATGACAAATTCGAATTTACCTTTATGCTAAATTCGAATTTAACCTAAATTCAAATTTCACATGTCAACTTCTATTTGAATATATGTATTAACTTATGTTTGAATTAATCTTTTAACTTTATGTTTGAACTTCTTGTAATACGTTACACCAAGTTCAAACATACAAACAATAAATATCAAACACATAAAATCACATATATCAAACACTAATGAATATTCAATGACTTGAACAAAATGTTAACACAACTTAGACTGCTATCGTCACACAGAGTGTACCAACATTTATGAACAAAAATTATGAACACCATTAACTTGTTAAATTCCAAAGAATATTAACTTTTTAAACTTCAAGAATTTAACATCAGATTAAAATCAATAAAAAAAATGAAAATTTAAAATTATATAGAAACTACTGAATTATTAAATCTTAACGATTCAACATACCTAATTTGTATACCAAAAAAATAAACCTTTTTTCATCTACCGCTTTGGTAAACAAATCAGCTAGTTGATATTCAGTAGGCACAAAATATAATTCTATATTTCCATTTTCTACATGATCCTTTATAAAATGGTACCGAATGTCAATGTGTTTTGTTTTTGAATGTTGCACCGGATTTGATGCAATAGCTATTGCGCTCTGAGAATCACAGTAGATGGGTATTTTCTTTGGTGTAAACCCATAATCGCGTAGTTGGCTCTTCATCCTTAACACCTGAGAACAACAAGAAGATACAGCAACGTATTCTACTTCAGCTGTAGACAATGAGACGCAATGTTGTTTCTTGGATGACCAGCATACGGGTTTGTCCCTAAGAACTGTACTGCTCCAGACGTACTTTTTCTGTCCATCTTATCACCTGCGTGATCAGCATCAGAAAAAGCAGTTAGATTAAATGAAGATTCTCTAGGATACCACAAACCAAGGTTTGGAGTTCTTTTGAGATATCTTAAAATTCTTTTCGCAGCTGTTAAATGTGATTCTTTAGGATTCACCTGATATCTTCCCACACACATGTAGCAAACATAATATCCGGTCTACTAGCTGTTAAGTACATCAATGACCCAATTATACCTCGATAGTGAGTTACATCTACAGGTTTCCCCGAAATGTCCTCATCGAGGTTTGACTTTGAATCCGGAGCCATGGGAGTTTTCATAGGAGTACTGTTACCCATGTTAAATTTCTTTAACATGTCTTGTATATATTTTGACTGATTGATAAAAATACCATCAACTAGTTGTTTAGCTTGTAATCCTAAGAAAAAATTTATTTCTCCCATCATGCTCATTTCAAATTTTTGGGACATTAAAAATGCGAATTTCTTACAAAATTCTGGATTTGTAGACCCAAATATTATGTCATCTACATATATTTGTATAACTATGATATCCGGCCCCTGAAGTTTTATAAACAGGGTTGTGTCAACTGCACCTTTGTTGAATCCACATTTCAACAGATATGTTGAAAGTGCATCATACCAAGCACGCGGTGCTTGTTTAAGGCCATACAGTGACTTATCTAAAATATATACATGATCAGGTTTCGAAGGATCAGTAAATCCTTCAGGCTGATATGTATATACTTCATCGGTTAGTTCCCCGTTTAAAAACACAGTTTTAACATCCATTTGATAAACTGTAAAGTTTTTGTGAGCGGCAAAAGCTAAAAACATTCTAATCGCTTCGATTCGTGCAACTGGTGCAAACGTTTCATCGTAGTCAATCCCTTCTTGTTGGCTGTATCCTTTGGCAACAAGACGAGCTTTATTCCGAATGATTACTCCAAGTTCATCTTTCTTGTTTTTAAAGATCCACTTCGTGCCTATGATGGATTTGTCTTTAGGGCGCTCAACAAGTCTCCAGACCTTTAACCGTTCGAACTGGTTCAGTTCTTCTTGTATCGCCACAATCCAATCAGCATCCAGAAGTGCTTCTTTTACATTCTTGGGCTCTATTTTACTTAGAAAATTTGAAAATAGACACTCATTTATGGTGGCTCTTCTGGTTTGGACTGAAGTGGATGGATCACCAATAATGTTTTCTATTGGTGATTTATCGTCCACTTAAAAGTATGTGGGTATGGTTCTATTTGGTCTTGATTGGGATTACGATCTAGATATGTTGGTCGGGGGGTTACTTCAGATGTAGTAGGTGGGATATCTGAGTTAGGAGCTTCTGAATGTTCAGAAGTTAAGGGGGTTTCAGAAGAAGTTGGAGGTTCAATGGGTTGTGCAATCTCAGTTGTCAATTGCACATTTGTTGTTGAGGCATCTCCAGTAATCCTGTCAGGCACCTCCAACTTGTTGATGAGAAAGATCAGAGACTACGACGGGATCTTCAGTAATCCTGTCAGGCACCAAATTTAGAACATTAGTTTTGGGCTTCTCAAAATAGTCTTCATAAAAATTCTCAAACAACTTATGTAATTCAGAGTGTTCAGTATTTTGTTCAGATGACTCCATTGAAGTCTGCGTGTTAGGTTCGGGTCCTGAACTGGTGTGTTCAGAAGCCATTACCACTCCTTCATCAAATTTGACGTTCACGCTCTCGTTGACTGTCTTGGTTCTCTTGTTATACACACGGAAAGCAACCGTCTCCTTTGAATATCCGATGAATATCCCTTCATCTGCCTTTTGATTAAACTTTCCAAGATTATCTTTGTCGTTCAGAATAAACCATCTGCAACCAAAGACATGGAAAAATTTAATATTAGGTATTCGTTTATTAATCAATTCATAAGGTGTCTTTCCGAATCTCTTATTTATGATTGAACGATCTTGTGTGAAACAAGCTGTTGCAACTGCTTCTGCCCATAAGAATAACGGTAAATTTGAATACGCCAGCATCGTCCTAGCTGATTCCACTAGTGTCCGGTTTCTTCTTTCAACGACACCGTTTTGTTGTGGAGTTCGAGCAGCTGAAAACTGATGTGTAATTCCTACAGAATTCAAAAATGAGTCAAGCGATTTGTTCTTGAATTCTGTTCCGTTATCTGAGCGGATTGACTGAATTGTGAGTTGCAACTTCACTTGTATTTTCCGGATGAAGTCTATGATAGTTTCGGTTGCATCCGATTTGGACCTCATGAAGAAAACCCATGTGTATCGTGAATAGTCATCAACTATCATCAATACGTATCATTTCTTATTAATGCTTTGTACTCTCATTGGTCCACACAAATCCATATGTAGTAATTCCAGTGCTCTCGTGGATGAGTGTTCGGTTTTGGATACCAATTGTGATTTACAGTTTCTATATCAATCAATTAACAATTTCAATAATAAGAACAATAACAATGATTAAAACTAAACGAATGATTTTATTGCAAGAATGTCGATTACAAAATGATGAGATGAAGATCCAAATGTCAGTAACCGTTTTTCTCAAAAAGTGAGAATGTCAGAACTATTACATTGAAAGTCAAACTTACTATATATATATATACATATTTTTCACAACTATGAAAGAATTACAAAACAAACCCTACACTTTGACTTCCATCAATTACAATGTACTCTAACAAAATTACATGACATATACAAAAAAAATAATTTCATTAATTTTGAACCATATTGATTTAATTTAAAAGTTCAATTTTTGTAGTACATAGTTCCAAAGTTCTAACTATAAAACTAGATAGTAATTAATGAAAATCCACAACAGTCATATAATATTTTCGTTAAAACCCTTGCAACTTTCTTGAAAAACTTCAGATAAAGTATCATCAGCCTGGAACAAGGAAAAAATTTGTTAAATAAACGCATAAAAAATCATAATCACGTTAAGTATCATCCATCACCTTAATGAAACTCAAGGTGATCAACCAATCAACCAACAAGGTCACAATGCTAATTCGTAACCATGTTCCCAGCCTATTGATCCGTAGCTTTTAATCCATTTATTATCTAATTATCATAATTCATTAAACAACCCCTTAAATACATACAAACATATGCATACACATATATAGACACTCTTTGACACAAAAGGAAGTATCAAATTTGACTTTTGGGAGTGAAATGAGAGGCTTATTAATTTCACAAATTAGCAAGAAATGCTATGATTAGTTAGCAATGAAAATAACAACATATTAATATCATATAATGGTTCCATACATCTGCACTTATAATGGTTCATGGTTTCATGTTTCTATGTATAGTTTAATATGTTACCTGTAACGAGTAAACTATGTTTTCTCTCAATGACGCCTTCACAAAAACTCCACAGAAACAGCCCTTGAACATCTCCTCTATTTCTTGATGCTGTTACAAATTTCATCAAAGTAAAGTGTTAAAACATTATATTGGCTACAACTTATAATTAAGTTACACCAACAACTATTAACAGAATTCTACATATACCACAATTGCGAGTATACACGCTGCATGAATCATTCGCAACCTGAATCATTTAGACAATTAAAGATTTTATATAATTATATCTTTAAACATCAATAAAAAATTTTTGTTATAAGAGATTACCTCCGTGTTTAGACCATCAAATTTCTCATTTCTTACGTGAACAACTTTTATCATTGTCATCATGCGAGCCATATCCTCTTGCATATCCTAGATTTTCCCTTTAAGTTCGTTGAATCGAGGCTTTAGTTGTGGTCCTTGGGATCTTGTGAAAAACATGATCCCTTATCCTTAGTAATTACAACCTTCTCCAAGCATCGTATTCGACCTCCTTTCTCTTGGCCTTTGAACTTTTGCTATTTCTCTAGTCTATGTCCCCAACCATCTCTGTAGTTGATCCATCCATCACATGTTTTAATTTTTATACTGAATATCATTAACAGGTATCGAATCGTTATCATATGAAACAAACATACGTCTCAAATTTTAAAATGATAAGAATGATTATACCACAACATCAACAGCCACATCTTTTACTACACTTTTGTCTCTACATGTCCGACATAACCCATTTTTTGGTTTCTTTAGTTTAGCAGGAGCAAAAAAGAAACTTTTTTGGTGGACCTACATCAAGTTAAAAAAAAGAAACTTTTCAATTAAAGAAAGATAGAATGCCTCAAATAGCTAAAGACCATTTCAATGAGAGATTATTAGGTCACAAGCTTGTTCATGGTGCACACCATGACATTCAGTTTAACCACCACCAAACTTGAGTGTGTTGCTCAACCTGCCATTCAATTGAAATATCATTAACATATGCAACCACTTGTATTTAATTGTGTATAGAAAATAGTAAACTAATAAACAAGCAAATAAAAGTGCTTCATCAAGTTAAGTTTCAGGTTGTCATCGTTAACCACCAAATTTCATTTTCGCTTAATCAAACCAAAAGTGTTGTAATAATTGAGATATGTATATACGTATATATAATCAGAAGTCAGAACTGAGCTTACCAGTCTAAGCCCTCAAAGATACCTTCTCCTTAAATTGCAGACATTTTAAATATAGACCATTGATGGTTTTTTATTTTGTGCAACTCTAATGACTCTGTCACAGCAGCATCATCAAGTGCACGAGGAAGATCCTATCAACCAAAAATATATAGAACGGTTAGAGCAATTATTTGGAGGTGATAACCGATGGATAATCATTGAAAGATTCATATTGTGCTTATTTGACAAATTAAAGTGTAAACGTGCTTGTTATCAAATATGAGAACAACATCACCTTTTAGCTCTTCCTCCTACGTTAAAGATAGAAATGAATTTATAGATGTAAATATCTGCACTGAACCAGCCCCCTTTAATTCAACTAGAGCTGACCAAGTTATGTTCCTTTAGACCAACCCCTATTAATCCATGGGTTTTGGTATGGGATTATTTTACGCATTTAACCTAAAAAACTTTGTTAACAGCTGGATAGGAGGTGTGTAAGGCATCTTTTCTCCTTCAAGTGGCTAGTAAAATTACCTCATCCACTTCTGGTTTACCAACATACAAGGAATAGGATCCCACCAAAGTCATACAATAAACTATTTTATTTCTATCACCAATACTTATGATATTGGGCTCGCTACTAACCTACTATACTAAATCTATCCACCAATGCTTCTGACTTCTGTCAATCCAAATGTACATATTTTTTGCAGAGTTAAATTTGTGCAAACAACTAGCTCATTACTCTAGAACTTTACAGGAGGAACATTACCCTGGAGTATCATTTAACTGCTACTTTCATTACTCCACTTTACAGCATTTGGAAATATTTAACTTTCAAAAATGCAAATGAAATTTAAAAAAAAAACAGCATGTGATATAAAGAGCACACTGGTGCTTCAAAGTTCAAACATCTAATGACAGACAATGATCAATTGCAAAAATGAACTCTAATTCCAATTTCAAACTATAAAATTTGCCAACTGTGGTCCCCAAACGTATACTTATATCAGAATTTAGTATATCATGGTATAGGAAACTCGATTTCATGGTTTGAATTGGTTATAAAAAATAATATACTTTTTCTCCCATTCAACCATGATCCAGTACCTGAAAATGGCATCCTAAGTCAATATGCTGAATCTACTAACTTTCGATAAAGATAATTGATAATAGGATATGATATATAATACAGAATTTTTGTATGGTGGGCAGGCAGAGATAAGTGAATGATATTAAGGCCTACAAATTTAGAACCTAGTTCCAAAAGAGTATAATGATCCTTTATTAGAAGCTTGTCATATTTCAAAGCAGAGTGCTAGGTTAATCTGAAATTCAAGTATTTTTTTTCTACTTTATTAGCAAAATTAAAATCAAGGGAGGGGATATGAAGACAAAACAGATTCATTCATTACATGACTAGTGAAAAAAACCAAACTATTTGGTGTTTTTGAAGATAACAAAGAACTTACATCAACACAAGGAGCAAAAGGCATATCGAACGCCACTAGCCCTAGTTTCAAGAGCAGTAGCTGCTCCGATCCTCTGCACCAAATCTGGATCTCTGCATAAATATAAGTTCTCATGAGATTACATTATAATCTGTTCTTTAACGAAATTATTCAATCTACGTGATTATATAGATTGTGAAAAAAAAGGTAGAGAAAAACCTTGTAGCTCCAAGTCCAATATTGTGAGGGAAAATAGTTGTCCCGTAAACATTGTTATTGCCGTGAATAGCATCGCTGCCATAGAAGATGGGAATACCAAGCCTCGATTCTAGTGCCGCCTTTTGAAATCCTTCCACCATGTCCGCCCAATCCGATGACGTTGCATTTTCAAACGGTTTGCTTCCTCCACCGCTCAATATACATCCTGCAAACGTGATTCTTCCTTCAATAACTTATGGCTAGCATCGTAGTTGATGTTGCGGAGCAAGAGCAGAGGTGGGGGCGAAGTGAAAGCGAGCAAGGGCGTGGGCGAGGTTAAATCGATCAGCAGCGATGGCGGAGGCCAATCGCAGCCGGAGCGGCGGAGTGAAGCGGCATTGGCGATGGAAATGTCTTGTATGCGTCTTTGTGTGGACACAGTCACACAGATAAGGAAAGAAGAACGCACGCCCTTAGGTTTTTAATTTCTGTATCTGAAATAAATAACTTTTTATTTTTTATTTTCAGCTACTCTCAACTTTAGTCAGAAAAGGGTTTTTATAAACTTTTAGTGACTAAACTTATTTCAGTCTATAAAAGCTTCAGTCACTAAATGACATATATGTTGTAGTGACAAATTTTCAGAATCTCTTGCCCCTGTCTAGTGACAAATGTTTTCGGTCAGTAAAACTTTTTAGTGACATCAAATTTCAGTCACTAAATACATTATTAAATATTTGAATAAATATATAATACAATTTATATTTTGGTAAGAACAACCACATCCACCTTAACCATTTTATATTTCAAATCAAACATTAAAGAAAAATATAATATTCATATTGAAACTATTGTTCAAAAGTCAATATCATATTTTCTTAACACCAACAATTCGAATTTGAATAATTCATATTGGTCAAACAAAAATTATAGTTAATTCAAGTTTTCAAGATCCAACTTTTACAACCTTCGCTATCTCAACATCTTGTTCTTCAAATAGAACCTGCAAGAATAACAATGAAAAGTAAAAAAAATGTTAAAAATAAAGTAAAATGTCTAAAAAATTATATACCACTTTAAATTAGCTTATGAGCACTAAAGTAAAATGTCCAAAAAATTATATAACACTTTAAAAAACTATAAAACACTTACCAAAGCTCAATTCATTTACTCGTGTTTCGATTAGGACGGTGAGAGACGTTATATGATCAAATCTCGCAATATTATAAAAAAACATTTGATATATAATAGTACCTCCGTGTTTAACCTATTTGGTATTTGTCCTCCTTTTATCATAGCCATCATGCGTGTCATCTCCTCTCGCATTTCTTGAACGTTCCCTTCGATTTCGTTGACACGAGCTTTTAGTAATGATACTTAGGGATCTTGTGAAAAACACGATCCGTTATCCTTCGTGATTATTAACTTTCCAAAGCATCGTATTCAGCCACCTTTTTCTGGTCCTTTGACTTTTGATAAGTCATCATTTTTCCAGTCCATGACCCCTACCGTGTCTGTACCATATTCATTCATCACATTTTTCAACTTGTCCTGAAAATTCATTACAAGTTACCTAACCATTATGATGTAAAACAAATATACGTCTTAAACTATAAAATGATAGAAATATTCATACGACAATGTCAGCAGCCAAAGAACAACTCGCTAATTGCTCTCCAAATCCCATGTAGCTTGTTTCAACGTTGGACCTCTAACTTTTTTTTGGTGGACCTACATTCAATAAATAAATACATATAAGAAACATCATCTTAGTCATTAAGCTCTTCCCTATCTCCAGCCCAACTTCCAGGTACAGCACTGGTGGGTGGATCTAGAAGTGAAAATGACAAATAAAGTAGTTTATGTTAATACAAGCTAGCTAGGTAATAACATGCATGATAAGAAAGGACAAATTCCAGAGTCCTAACACTATCATTTTACACTCAGAGGTTGAAATGTACACAAAATTTTCTCCCATTTAAAGCTAAGCTAGGACACAATATAGCATCTTAAAGAAAGTGGAAAGTAGTGTGTCAAGTATGGAATCTCAAAGTGTGAGCCCAGGTCTCCCTTTCACTTGGACAGCACCAGTAATTCCTTTCTTTTGTTTATTATATATTCATACTCTGTTTTCCCCTTCATCAAGTTCCCATTCCACCGACATGAAAGACGTACGTCCATTCAAATTCCATACTAAACAAAATTGAAAATACATCCATGACGCACGGTTTATGTACAAGTAGTTGCAAAAAGAACATGCATATTGGACCCAAACAACTGTTATAGAATTAACCTGCTGATTTGCTACATTAATGATGAAACAAAAACTATTTCAATTTTTATTTAAATTTATCATTAGATATGCTGGAGAGAATGATGAGAGCGATGAGAGCATATTAAAGTACTTCCTAGTGTGGGGATCCAAGACACTTGAGGTAAATAGATAGAAGCTAGTTTGGTGATCTAGCTAGTTTGGTGATCTTTTAGGGTTGAAAATATTTTTGACACATAAAATGGCTCATTCCGCAGGTTATTACAGTGAAATGGACACCGATCACAACTTAACAAAAAACATACTGACATACATACTAACATACATATATTACCAACCCTAGTACATGAACTAGCTAATGGATAAATCGATGCTTCTGCTTAAAAATAACAAGATCAACATATATTGTTTTTGCTAATATCCCACAAAAATTGATTTTACAAAAGAAGTGATCACGTCCTAAAGTTTAACATGACACCAACGGAAAAGAGGTGCAGAAGCATATTTCATTAATGACAAACATAATTTACCGACGTAAACTGAACGTTGCTGTGGTTGTAAATTCATAAACCTAATCGAAAATGTTAAATCATTTCATGAATCAAAACAAGATTCTTTCATAGAATCAGCTTAAAAAAGGCGTTGCAGGAGTTTTTCATAAACCTAATCACCTTAAAAAGGTAGTACACACATGCACGAGATTATAAATAATAAGGATTATAAATACCTTGTTGAGAAGATTGCTCAGTTTCTTGCCTTTATTCATTAGATCCATGAACTTCAGTGGGTTCTTACACTTGATCAGGTGGTTGCACTTGAATACGCATCCTATAACTAATTAACTATAAAGCTACATAGAGAATGTGCAATTGCGATTCCATATTCTGTGCATTCTTGTACTGTATCACATAAATATGATTCTACAGTTATCATTCTATTGACTATTTTCATTCGTTTAAATAATACCCAAAGACATTAATGCTATGTAACAAGAAAAACAAAACTCCAAAAAACATATAAGGAAACACACAATGTGGATGTATACGAAACATTCCATTCTTAATCCTCACACAAAACACATATCTTTCACCAGTTAAAAAAATCATAAAGCAATGTCTTATGTCTTCATCAAAATACTTGTATTTGCAACACTAATTTCAATAATTTTGCCTCATAAATCAGGTAATTAACCAACATTCTTTTTTGTTTTCATCCATCTTCACGACATTTAATGGTTCTGATGTATGTAGATGGGCAATTCGAGGATTGGTGTGTAGCCGATGAGCAAACCCCAGATGAGGAATTGCAACAGGCGCTTGTCTTTTCCTCTCTCATCATTGAACTTCAAATTTTGATAACGAGCCATATAAAAATTTATAACAAACAACATAAACATAAATTGTGGTCTATAATTGATAATCAAAATTTACATTAATTTGAACGTAGAAAGTTGTAATAGTTCTCGGAATTAATATGATAGACACTGATAACAACTATCAAATCAAAATAAATGTTACATTCTAGAGCAACAATATACACTAATTTTACCGGAGCAATCGAACTAAAAATCCCCAAGTTACCAGAGAATGCAGAGCCAGATAAAATGCAGAACAAGAGCAGTCCAACTAAAGAATGCAACACCAAATAGAATGCAGAACCAGAGTAATCGAAACCACAACAACCGAACTAAAGAATGCAAAGCTAGAAAGAAATTTAGCTGAACCAGAGGACGCCCGAGGCAGCGGAGCTGGAACGACCTTAAAGAGAGAAGGCACAGTTAGAGGCGAAGCTGGAATAGTCGGAGGCGAAGGCACAGTCGGAGGCAGAGGAGCTCGACGACCTAATAGAGAGAGAGTGTGAGGGATCCAACTGAAACCAGAAATATGAAAAGCTAGGGTTAAAAAACCTTGGTTTTTAGTTTTTATTTTAATTACATTCACCTACTACAAATTTCAGTCAAATTAGCTAAATTGAGACAATTATTGACTAAACTAAATTCAGTCACTAAAACTCTATTACCATTAGTGGTGACATGTCGCCTCTAGTGCGTCGCCGGCTCGCTGCTACAAAATTTTCGACAATAAATCCTAGTTGTAACTTGTCGTTTGCGAATACATGTCGTGACTAATAATGGTTGTCGCTGCTAACTCGTTTTTTATTTTTATTTTTTTGCTTAAATAATTGGGCAAATGACCAAAAAGAGTAACAACTTTTCACATTTTTATCATTAATAGTAACCTTATTTATTTTTAATCGTTAATAACATTAGCTTTTATATTTTTTATCATTTATAGTAACAATTTTTTATTTTTCTACCAATAATAATAATTGGTGACCTGTAAACCTGTTTAGCAGGTCACAACAAATTTTCAGTTATAAAAAATAGAAACAACTTTTCATATTTTATCAATAACAGTAACATATCAAATTAAACCCATTCTTAAATTTTCTAAGTTTTTCTAAGATTTTATAAACACCAAATTAAACCCGATTTATGTTTCATATTTTGTTGTGAAAATCTATAATAAAATTTTAGTTTTGAATTTCATTTATTATTTATTTATTTAAAATTTATTTAATTATATTATTACTGTCTTTAGTGACTGTTTTTTTAAATGTCATTAAATATATTTATCAACAATTTTTATTTTTTCGTAACTGATGTCTTAAAAGTTATATACCAAAAATAAGAACTAATAGACAATTAGACAAGTGTACCTATCGTTTACTAGTATATAAACGGCAAAAACCAAGTTATCGAACTCGAGGACACAATGCAAAGAATGATGATACTTAACTTGTTGACAATAATTAGTCTAGTTGAAGATGTGATTTAATTTAAGAAACGAAATAATAATTTTAAATAAACTCTCAAACGAAACACTACTAGAACTTAACCAATACACTAAGGTAAAAAGTTTACAAAAGAGTAATATCAGAAAATAAATGGTAGACATTCAAGTTTACTAACCCCGCACATTAGATGACTAACAAATAAGCACAATATAGGTTTAAAGTTGAAAGAATAGAGTCAAGTGTTACAAGCTCCTCTTTCGAGTCACTTGCTTTTACAATAAAAGATTGGATACTCGGAATTCTCCTAATAATCTAACCAATTAGTTACACAAGAAAAATACCCATACAAATCAATTTCTTGAAAGGTAAATCCACTTTTGCACACACATATATAATGCTAGATTTTTATCCAAACAAAAAATGCTCGTTGAAAGAATCTAAGATACATAAACTAAATTCCTTTCAATAATTCTAGCCCAAGCCCAAACGAACCCATAGACAAATTCGTAAAGAATGAATATTAATTGTAATTTAGCTTTCGCTTCTAAACCATCTAATACTCACGAATATAGCATGTACCTCAAATATCCACCAAGATATAATTCAAACAAGAAATCGAATTGTTAAACAACTAACAACCGAAATAACAAGTGTGATCAAGCTCGACGGGTAGATGACAAGCTTTACCATTCACCAAACGATAAGGAGTTGTGCCAATTGGAGTTTTGTAAGCAGTTCTAAAGGCCCAAAGGGCATCATCAGGTTCGCCCACTCTTTCCGATTTTGGCCTACGGTTCGTTCCAAAATTCGTTTCAACGCTCGGTTTGTAACTTCAACTTACCCACTTGTTTGTGGGTGATATGCCATTGCGAAGTTATGAGTTACCCCATAGCGTTGCAAAGCCTTATCAAGTTGAGAATTTGAAAAATGAGTGCCCCTATTGCTTATAAAAGCTTTAGGTGCATTGAAGCGTGAAAACAACTGTTCTAAAAATTTTACCACAACTCTAGCATCGTTTGTTGGTAAATCTTGTGCTTCTACCCACTTTGAAACGTAATCTACCACCACAAGGATGTATTTGTTTTCATGCGATGAGGGGAATGGTCCCATAAAATCGATGCCCCAAATGTCGAATAGCTCGCAAACTTGGATGGAGTTTTGGGGCATCTCATTCCGAGATGAGATATTACCTGCGCGTTGACATGAATCACATGTTCTTACCCACTCATGTGCATCCTTAAAAATGGTTGGCCAATAGAATCCGACATCAAAAACTTTTTTTGCGGTGGTGTTGACTCCGTGATGGTCACCGGTTGCACCTTGGTGACAATGGTGTAGAATCTTTTTGGCTTCCTCACCATAAACACATCTTCTAATGATTTGATCTGCAAATACACGAAACAAGTAAGGATCATCCCAAAAATAAAATATTAAATCTTTGAAAAACTTTTTCTTTTGTTGGTGTGTCATTTCCTTTAACAACACACCACCGAGTAGGTCGTTCGCATAGTCGGCAAACCACGGGATCTCCTCACTCGTTACCACCATGAGCGTCTCATCTCGGAATCAATCATTTTATTCGCATTCGTCTAGCTCCTCTAGAGAAGGGTTCTCGAGTCGGGAAAGATGATCCGCCGCCACGTTCTAGACTCCTTTCTTGTCAACTATCTCGATATCAAACTCTTAAAGAAGTAGGATCCATCTTAACAATTTTGGCTTCACGTCTTGCTTATGAATACTTTACCATATGATACGTGAACACCACCGTCTTGGACAAGATTAAATACGACCGGAACTTATCGAAAGCGAAAACCACAACTAGTAGTTCCTTTTCGGTGGTGGTGTAGTTCTCTTGGGCATCGTTCAATGTCTTGCTCGCAAAATATATGGGCTAAAATCGGTTCCCTCTCCTTTTCCCTAAGACCTCACCCACTGCATAATCACTTGCATCACATATTAGTTCAAAAGGAAGGCTCCAATGCGGAGCCACCATAATAGGAACGGTGATTAACTTTTCTTTAAAAGTGTTGAAAGCTTCCAAACACTCTTTTGAAAACCCAAATGGGGCATCTTTTTCCAAAATTTGAGTCATTGACCTTGATATTTTTTAAAAGACCTTTATAAAATCGTCGGTAAAAACCGGCGTGGCCCAAGAAACTCCTAATGGATTTTACCGAAGCGGTTGGAGGTAGTTTTGAAATCACTTCGATTTTTGCTTTGTCTACCTCCGTTCCCACACTTGAAATTTTGTGACCCAAAACTATGCCCTCTTTTACCATGAAATGACATTTCTCCCAATTTAAAATAAGATTTGATTCAACGCAATGAGAAATCATGGTATTTAAATTAGCAAGGCAAGAGTCGAAAGAACTACCAAATACTGAGAAGTCTTCCTTGAATACCTCCATACATGCTCTATCATATCGTGGAAGATGGCAACCATACACCTTTGAAATGTTGTGAGTGCATTGCAAAGCCCAAATGGCATTCTCCGGTATGTGAATGTGCCGTAAGGACATGTAAATGTTGTCTTCTCTTGATTCGTCGGTATTTGAAAGTACCCAAAAAAACCGTCCAAGAAACAATAAAACTCATTTCCCGCTAACCACTCAAGCATTTGATCGAAGAAAGGCAATTGATAGTGGTCATTCCTAGTGGCATCATTCATCTTCCGGTAGTCAATACAAACTCTCCATCCGGTGGCCGTTCTTGTTGGGATCAATTCGTTCTTGTCATTTGTGACAACCGTCATGCCACCATTCTTTGGGACAACTTGCATGGGGCTAACCTATGGGCTATCCGAAATTGGGTATATCATTCCTGCATCCAAGAGCTTTATCATCCCCTTCTTCACGACCTCGATCTTGCATCTTTGGACTAAGCCTTCGTTGATGTTAAACCACCGACTTATAATAATCCTCCATGAGGATTTTGTGAGTACAATAGGATGGGTCCAATCCTTTTATATCTGTGATCTTCCAAGGGATGTCCCTTTTGTGTGTTCTCAACATTTCCACCAACTTAAGCTTCTTATCAATAGTAAAGTCTTTTGCAATTATTACTGGAAGCTTATCTTCCCCCTCAATAAATGCATACTCAAGGTGTGGTGGAAGTTCTTTCAACCCTAAAATGGGTGGTTCTTCAATTGATGATTTAAGTGCTTGCTTCACCTCATTCTTGACCTCAATAAACTCTTCATGCACCAGATTTGATTCATCCTTTATCATTTCCATCACTTCATGCAAATCATGATTGGGGTCGAAAACTACATCTCCCAAACTAGCATGGGATCCATCCGTGTCCGAATCTTGTTCATCCAACATTTCCTGCACACAATCTTTCTCAATAAACAAGTGTAAAGTATTAACGAAGTAACAAGAATCATCATTAGAATACGAGTGATGCATAGATTGTTCAAAGTCAAATGAGATGTAACACCCTACTTTTACGACTAATGCCACATAGGACTTACAGTCCATGTCATCCAATCAAAGTGACATCATCAAGGGCAAACAGCTAATTATCTACTAAACATCACTGCCAAGCATAAAGTAACGACGAGATGGGAACCAACCCCCGTCGGTAATGTCAGTCAACCACAACATGAGTATAGGTTACAGTCATCCAAAGGTCACTGGCTCATAAGACAAACCACAAAATAGCAAGACTACTTACGAAAGTAGTCACTAACTACTGTCCACGTGGCGGGTCTCGGCTACTGCCCGCTGTATCCCTAGCCTCAGTCCTCGTACATGTTATTCACTGTTAAAACAATAGTCAGCGGAAGGCTGGTGAGTTACTATAAACAACTTTAAAAAAGTTTATAAAATAGTTAGCACAACATAACGACTAAGAATCAACGTGCGGCCGGCCTCAACTGCCCGACGCCTCATTGGGAGCGACCCGGAATAGCCTGCATAGCCCACTCCACAAAGTAGTGGGTAATCAGGACCTCTAAGTTGGGAATGACCCAACAGGCCTCTCTACTCTGCTTACCACACCAGTACGTGTAATCCACGTGCTCTGCTCTGTGATAACGAGTGTCAACATATAAAAGGATCCGCACTGGACCCGATTAATAAACAACAAGTAAGTAACTCACCTGAAGCACGACTACAGCCTCGCTATCAATGGCAGTCTCTACAAGTCCAGGCTTAGCTACGAATCCTGGCAACAATAAAAACAACTACACTGTAACGACTAACTACTGAACTCATAACGACTATACTACTAGACTCATTAGCTCAACATAAACAACAAGCCAAGACTCACGAGCGCGGCCGGGATCGCGGTCGCGGGCTCCTCGTCGAGGCCGGCCATCGCAGGCGCGATGACCCCCGCGCTGCCCCTCTTGTCGCGGCCGGGCTCATCCGAGCACGCCCGTGCTCATCCGAGCCGCGAATTACATCTCGGGCGCGATCTATCACTAGTGACCACCTTTAGCCGCCTCATCCTGATCGCGGGCGCGACCAGGGGAGCGCGGTCGCGCTGCGGCGATGAACAGAGCAGGTTATGCTCTGTTTTTATACAGCTACGGGAATCCTCTTCCCAACTCGATTTTACACATCTTAGGGGTTATGATCCAACCCCAACACCTACTAACTACTTAACATAACATTCTAGCCGAATTGAATGCGAACTACTAACCTCAACACTTTCCTCCCTTCTCGAATTTGAGTTATAGCTTGTAAGGATGATGATGAAACTGATTTCTCAGTTATGGTTGCTGTAATCCCTCCCCTTGGCTCCCTCTCTGGTTTCAGCTGGATACACACACACACATATATGCACTTGAGTTGTAGTGAAGTGAAGGAAAAAGAAGTCTAAAGCGATATATATACGTTTCCGGTCCCGAACTCAATTAAAATGGGTACGGTACTCATTAATCACTTGGTAAACGCCCGTTAATCCAATTAATCTCAAATCAACGACTTGAGTTTAGAATGTTAATTAACTCATTAAAACAACCCTAAATCCCCAATTACTACTAGACCGGTTATTATCTCAACCGATTAAAATTACACGTAATAGCAATCTACTTTACAAACTCACGTGCAATTAATCCATTAAAATCCACCAACTCGTTAAGACAACTCTCAAAACCAATAAATAAATTACACGTACCTGCTGCTAGATTCCGGGTGTTACATGAGACCTCCTCATCACCAACTTTAAGTGTTAGTTTCTTTTAAAAAACGTCAATAACGACTCTCGAGGTAGCTAAAAATGGATAGCCCAAAATGAGAGGAACTTGACTATCCTTGGCCATATCCATCACCAAGCAATGACCCTTAAACACATGTCACTATAAATATATAATGGTCATAGTTTAATATGTTTTGTGTGTCTAAAAGTAAACACCAACCACGAAAAAAAAAAAACCAAACTGTGACTATAAGTATTTTATGATCATGATATATTTTATGTTGCGTGACTCAAAATAGTTAGTTGTTATGATAAAAGGAAAATATTTTGACTATAAGTATTTTATGATCACATATTATTTTGTTTTGTGTGGCTAAAGGTAACAAATTGTTATGAAAAAAGAAAGAAATTTGTGACTATAAGTATTTAATGGACACAGTTTATTTTACTTTGTGTGGCTAAAAGCAACCAATGGTTATGATAAAAGAAAAATTCCGTGACTATAAGTATGTTAGGACTACGACTTATTTAGTTTGGTGAGGCTATAAGTCACAATGGGTTATGAAACAGAGAAAAATCTGTGACTATAAGTATTTTATGGTCACAGTTTATATTACATTAAATGACTAAAAGTAATCATTGATCATAATTTACAAAAAAAACATGTCGCTATAACTATATATGATCACAGTTTAATATGTTTTGTGTGTCTATAAGTAAACATTAATCAATATGGAAAAAACAATCTGTGAGTATAAGTATTTTATGGTCATAATTTATTTTGTTTTATGTGATTAATTGTCACAAATTGTCATGACAAAATAGAAACACTGTCACTAGAAGTATTTGATGGTTACAATTTATTTTGGTTTGCGTGGCTAAAATTAAGGAATTCTTATGACTGTAAGTATCTTATGGTCACAATTTTTTTTCATTATGTATGACTAAAAGTAATAAATGGTCACACTCTAAAAAAAGTACTGTATGGACACAGTTTAATTTGCTATGTGTAACTAAATTTAAACAATAGTAATGAATAAACAAAATATCATGTCCCTAAAATAATGTTATGGTCATGATTTAATCGTTTATGCGTGTCTATATGTACCTAATAATCACAGTTTAAATGTTATATGTGTGTCCAAATGTGTCTAATGATCACATTTAAGTTTGATATGCATGACTAAATGTATCAAATGATCATAGCGTAATTCTTAATATGTCTCTATAAGAATGTTAGTGTCACACTTTAATTATTTATGTGTGTTTAAATATAACTAATGGTCATGATTTAAGAAAAGACTTGTGACTAAAAGTACTTAATGTTCATAGTTATCGAAAACTGATTTACTAGAACAACAGAAATCACTACCATATTGTCACAGTTTTCGCATATGGTCATGGTTTTTCTTGTGATTTAGTCACACGAAATAAATGTAGTCATAAGGTATGAAAAGTGACGCGACCTTTGGTCATGATTTGAATAAAAAAAACGGTGACAAAAAGTCTATGGCCACAGTTTTTTGGCGTGACAAATGCCCTCTTTTGTACTAGTTGCATTTTCGGATTAAGCCTTCATTGATGTTGAACCACCGGCTTATAATCATCCTCCATGAGGAATTTGTGAGTACAATAGGATGGGTCCAATCCTTTTATATCTGTGATCTTCCAAGCGATGGCCCTTTTGTGTGTTCTCAACATTTCCACCAACTTAAGCTTCTCATCAATGGTCAAGTCTTTTGCAATTATTACCGGAAGCTTATCTTCCCCTTCAAGAAATGCATACTCAAGGTGTGGTGGAAGTTCATTCAACTCTAAAATGGGTGGTTCTTCAATTGATGAGTTAAGTCATTGATTCACCTCATTCTTGACCTCAATAAACTCTTCATGCACCGGATTTGATTCATCCTTTATCATTTCCATCACTTCATGCAAATCATGCTTGGGGTCGAAATCTACATCACCCAAACTTGCATGGGATCCATCCATGTCCGAATCATATGCTTTTTCATCCAACATTTCCTGCACACAATCTTTCTCAAAAGACAAGTGTAAAGTATTAACGTAGTAACCATAATCATCATTAGAATACGAGTGACGCATAGATTGGTCAAGGTCAAATGTGACCTCCTCATCACAAACTTTAAGAGTTAGTTTCTTGTTAAAAACGTCAAAAACGACTCTCGAGGTAGTTAAAAATGGACAGCCCAAAATGAGAGGAATTTGACTATCCCTGGCCATATCCATCACCACAAAAATCAACAGGAAATATGAATTTGTCAACATGTTCTAACAAAATTTCAACAATACCCTTTGGATAGTTTACTGATCTATCCGCTAGTTGGATGCTCATTCTCGTTGGTTATAATTCGTCTAAGCCCAATTTTTTAAATAACGAGAATGACATCAAATTGATGCTAGCGCCTAGATCGACAAGTGCATTATGAATCAAAGAATCTCCAGTTAAGCAAGGTAAAGTGAAACTACTCTGATCATTCGTCTTCTCAGGAATCTTGTTTTCGAGAATGGCCGAGCATTCCTCATTCATTGTCACACTAGAAAGGTCCTCAAGCTTCTTTTTGTTGGTGAGAAGGTCCTTAAGGAACTTGACATACTTTGGCATCTCTCGAAGTGCTTCAACAAATGGTAAATTAATGTGCAATTGCTTGAAAAGATCAAAAAATTTACCATATTGCTCTTCCATCTTCTCTTTCCTCAATCGTCAAGGGTAAGGAATCGGTGGCATGTACGGCTTCTCCGGTGTTTTGGATTAAATTTGAACAGGAAGTGGGACTTGCACCGTACTTTCTTGGCTTTGATATTGTGCCTTATCCATCACGATCTCCTCTTCAATCAGTCCATCATCGGAAACAACATTGTGAGAAATAAAAGGTTTAGGGTCTTGAGTTGTTTTACCACTCCTTAAGGTGATGACGTTGACATGGCCCCTTGGGTTGTATTCCATTGAGAATGGCAACTTCCCTTTCTCTCTTTCCGAAAATATCTTTTGCAATTGTCTCATTTGGTTCACAAGGTCTTGAATCATGGCTTCTTGATTGTGCATGAGACTATAATTACTCTCGATATACCTCATGAAGAGATCTTCCATGGATGGTTTATTTGCGGATGATGGTTGGGAGTTATTTGGTTGGAGTTGGTTCAATGAACTAGCGCCTCCTATTCAAGATGACGTTACTTGTTGATCGTTGGGTTTTCTCCATTGGAAATTGGGGTGCTTCCTATTGTTAGGATGATAATACAATTGGGGTGGTGGTCGGTAATCGTACTTGTCTCCTTGAGACCACTTGGCTTTCCCGTGAATCACATAAATTTCTTCATTGTTACACTCTCTAGCCGAATGAGACCCCCCACATAATTGACAAGATTCTGGAAAACGTTTACCGATGATGGTCTTTGACGGAGGCTAACTTTTTGTGGGCAATCACTTGCGGAGTGAGAACCACCACATAGTTGGCATGTAAACTCAATATGTTTAGCCGACTGTGGTTTTGCCAAGATAGCAATTTGGTTACCCATATCTGCCACGATTGTGGTTAATTGCTCAAAAGCATCGAGTTGGCGAGAGGCATTAGGAACGGCCCTTCGTCGTGAAACATTATAATGGCTCCCGTTAGACGCCATCTTCTTAATTAACCTCTTTGCTTCTTCATGGGTTTCATCCAATATCGCCCCTCTTGCCGAGACATCCAATGAATTCCTCGTACCCACATAAAGGCCATCATAGAATGTTTGAATTTGATCATCTAAGTCTAAACCATGATGTGGACGTCGCCTCAAAAGACTCTTATACCTCTTCTATGCTTCATGTAAAGCTTCATCTGTCATTTGAACAAAATTATTGATGTCACTTATTAAGCTTCGAAGTCTTAGATGGCGGAAAGAAGTTCATCATAAACTCATTGACTAATCGTTCCCACTTCGTGATAGACCTCGTATCCAAATCTTTAAACCATTCATTTGCTTCACTCCGGAGTGTATAAGGAAACAACCGAGGTTGAAGGGCGTCTTCTGGCATCACTCGGATCTTTATCATATCACACACATCAAGAAAAGCGGTAATGTGATCATTAGGATCTTCCGTCTCAAACCCCTTGAATGGTAACATTTGGTTTAGGTAAGTGAGGTATTGAGACTTGACTTCGTAATGAGCCGCTTGAAGCGGTGGATTTACAATTGCGGATCCCATACCCGCATTAGATGGTTTCTTCCTCTCACGAATGGATCGTGTTTCCGCCATAGGACCAAAGACACGTGGTTCGGTTTTATGTTTCGAACGTGGAGTCTTTTGTTCAAAATTTTCAGCCTCAAAAGAATTTGCGCTAGATGGTGATCCCACTTCAAACACATCCCCGGGTTTTTCTATTTAGAGGATTCGGGTTCGTCTATGAACGATTCTTTCCGAGTTGGAGTATGGTTCAACAAGTTCCAGAAACGGAGTTCGGCTCACAAACACCTACAACACAATTAGATAGTCAAAAGTAAGCTTTAAAAGAAAGATCAACTACAATGAACCAATAAACAAAGATAAGTAAAACAATTAAATTTAATGAAGTTCAACTTAACATAAGGATCGACTAATATAATGACATGAAGTTGTTCTCAAAATCACCGTGTCCCCGACAACAACGCCAAAAACTTGATGTCTTAAAGGTTATATACCAAAAATAAAAACTAATAGACAATTAGGAAAGTGTACCTATCGTTTACAAGTATATAAATGGCAAGAACCGAGTTATCGAACTCAAGGACACAATGCAAAGAATGATGATACTTAACTCATTGTCAATAATTAGTCTAGATGAAGATGTGATTTAATTTAAGAAATAATGAAATGATAATTTTAAAAATTCTCAAACGAAACACTACTAGAGTTTAACTAACACACTAAGGTAAAAAGTTCGCAAAAAATTAATATCAGAAAATAAACGGTAGTCATGAAGTTTACTCCCCCCCCCCCCCCCCCCCCCCACACATTAGATGACTAGCAAATAAGCACAATACAAGTTAATAGTTGAAAGAATAGAGTCAAGTGTTACAAGCTCCTCTTTCGAGTCACTTGCTTTTACAATAAAAGATCGGATACTCAGAATTCTCCTAATAATCTAACTAATTAGTTACACAAGAACAATACCCATACAAATCAATTTCTTGAAAGGCGAATCCACTTTCGCACACACACACATAATGCTAGATTTTAATCCAAACAAAATATTCTAGTTGAAAGAATCTAATATACATGCACTAAACTAATTCTAGCTCAAGCCCAAACGAACCCGTAGACAAATTTGTAAAGAATGAATATTAATTGTATTTTCGCTTTTGCTTCTAAACAAACCAATACTCACGAATATAGCATGTACCTCAAATATCCACCAAGAGGTAATTCAAACAAGAAATCAAAATGTTAAACAACTAACAACCTAAATAACAAGTGTGCATCTATTGGTTGGGGGTGGAAAAACCCAAATGGTTACATAAATGTCTACTCCATAGCCATTGAGGTGAACTCAAAGAAAGAAATAACTAGCAAAGTCCACATGATTATGAAGAGGAAGAAGAAGACTCCCTCAATGGTGATGTGACAAGCAAAAGAAGCTCCAAACTCCAAAAGAATCTTGTTCCCAATGATTATCTTCCAGAATATTCGTCTCTAGCCACCTTTTGAACTCTAGGAACCCTAGCCACCACACACTCTCTTCAAAAATCACAAAAAAGATACTTAAATATGGCTTCAATCGAACTAACAGAGGTTCACGGCGTGACTAACAAATACATGTGGTAGCATCTTAGTTGAGCAGCGGTCACGGCGTGACAAGGATTTTGTCATGACATGATGTTAGACACAAAAAGGCCTCAGTCAAACCTGCTGTACATCTGAGGGGGAGATTTTTAATCAAACCTGTTGATGCACTTGAAGGTTAAATTTAAGGCCTGTTATATGCCTTATTGAAACCTGAAAGTGATTTGCTATATCAGCCTAAAGCTGTCTACCATGTTGCATTCGTTGCAACAAAGGCAGTTTGTCCAAGCTGTTCAGTCTGCTGAACAGGCTGGAAATAAACTGTCTACGCTGCTCTATTCTGTTGAGCAGCTTGGACAATTTACAAGTATTCTGTTCTTTGTGAACAGAACCAGTTCTTTGTGAACAGAACCTGTTCTTTGTGAACAGGTTAAACACTTCATTGGAATATGTTTCCAACTCCTCATGTATTGTTTTTGGCTACAAGATCAGTTTACAAGTCGAAGACAAAGTGGAAAACAGAACTGCATAGCCTGCCCACGCTGTTCTTCTACATGAAGACAAACGGATATTTGAAAAAGGGTGACAGACCTTTTCTAATATCAAAATGACATTAGCAAAAGATGAAAGATGCAAAGTTGACATTCCTCTTTTGGTTAAAGCCTTATGCAACAGTGATATAAAGGAAAACACAGAGATTTTGCCATGTGAAGACAAAGATACTTTTATCAGAACATGCAGAAAGGTGTTTTGTCCTTTTGGAACGACTCCCCACTATGTCATCTGTCCAATGAGGAAGCTTCACTGAGATTCTCCTTTTGAGTATAAAAGGAAGCTTCTAAGGATTATGAGATATCAAGAGTGTGAAATCAGAACGTGCATTGAAGTGTGTTATTCCATGCATGCAAGTCTGCTTATATAAAACAGTAGAGTGTGTCTAAGCTGCTGTTGTATAAGCTGTCCATCTGAGTCTTGTTAAAACAGTGAGTGCACCTAAGTGAGTGTAGCCATTGTGTCTAGGATGAGTGTGTCTTAGATTAGTTGAACAACTGTTGTATCTGTCATCTCAGCTTGAACCCTTCCGCATTCAAGCTTGTTTGTAATTAACACTTTTTAATAATATACACAAACTTTGAGAAAAAGATTGTTAAGTTTTAAATAGTTGTATTCACCCCCACCCCCCTCTACAGCTTAGAACTATACACTTGGGAAACCTTTCGGGACCTACAACTGGTATCAGAGCGGTTAGAGTGTGTGTCAACTCTAGATCTCTCATTCTCCCTACGTTTCCATGGACAACAGTGCTGCAAGTTCCTTGTACTATGACAATGGGTCAATGGCAAAACCCTCAAAGTTCAATCATCAGAACTTCTCTGGCTGGAAGTGCAGAATGATGCTTTATTTAGAGAATCTGGATGTACAACTACCAGAGATAGTAATGGAAGGTCCCTATGTGCCAACTTCTGTTACTACCATAACTCCTACGGTTGAAGGAGCAGCTCCTGAAATCAGAACCTTTGAGAAGGC
Organism: Centrapalus pauciflorus; assembly: GCA_020465985.1. Taxonomy (NCBI): domain Eukaryota; kingdom Viridiplantae; phylum Streptophyta; class Magnoliopsida; order Asterales; family Asteraceae; genus Centrapalus; species Centrapalus pauciflorus. The sequence goes on from JAANYP010003183.1 coordinate 36,621, forward strand.
CAAAGCTCAATGGTCTGATGAAGACAAAAGACTAGTTGCTCTGGATGCAAAAGCCAGGAATAACCTGGTTATCTCTCTGCCTGATGATGTGTTCAAACAGGTTGAGAAGATGAAGACTGCAAAGGAAATGTGGGATACTTTGTGTACCGTCTATGATGGACCCACAATCACACTGGACAACAGGATTAACAATCTTGTTAGACAGTATGAACTCTTCTTTGCAAAACCAAAGGAGACTCTCACAGAAACCTACACCAGGTTTATTGCTCTTGTTAATGATCTCAAAGCTGTTGGGATCACAAAGGACAGCCTGACCCTGGTGAACAAGTTCTTGGACATCTTACCTGAAGAGTGGAACTACTTTTCTACCATCTTGAGAAATTCAGGTACCATCAAAGGTATGGATCTTGTAAACTTATATGGATCCTTACTAAATGATGAGCAGTCAAGGCAACATAAGAAAAATGCCTTGGAAATGTCCAAGAGAGGTGCTGCCTTAGTGGCCAGCGTGAGACAACCTGTTGGGCAGGTGTGTGATGTGTTCACACAACCTGATCAACAGGCTGACGATGAAAGAGAGGAAATGTCTGATGAGGAAGACAGTGCAGATCTTGCTGAACTTGATGATGAGCAAATGATTGCAATGCTTGTCAAAAGGTTGAACAAGAAAAGGTTTGGAAGAAATATGCTGCAGGGGAACTCAAATGCTGTCAAGAAGAAGGCATTTGATAAATCTAAAGCTGAGTGCTTCAAATATGGAAAAACTGGCCATATAGCTACTGACTGTGTGTCAAAAGCTGGTTGACAGTCTTCCAAACCATACAAGACTAACAGGGACGATGGCTATAGGGTTAAGTACCTTATGGCCATGGCAAAGCTGAAAAAGTTGGAAAACTCAGTGGCTTCCAACAAGCAAAAGGGACTGATGGCATAGACATGTGACTGGGAGGAGTCTGATTCATCCTCAGATGAAGACGACGACAATTGTCTGATGGCCAATACTGACGTCCCATCAACTAGCAACTTCAAACAAGACTTGGCTGAAGTTGAAGCCTTCAACAGCTTGGAGAACTGGAACCCTACAATGATGTACAAGGTACAAAATTTTATGGATTACAATTCCGATGAAAAAGTGAAAATGTTTGAATATATGCTGGTTGATTTAAAAGCTGCTGTTGAGAAGCATAATGTTTTACTATCTGAAATCTCTAAGCTTAAAACTGATCTTGAAATTAAATCTGGTAAACTGGACAGTTTCCATATGTTGGAAACTGAGCTTGATGAACTAAAACACATCAACTCCATTTTACTGGAAGAAAAGAGAGAAACAGATGTAAAACATGCTAAGCTTCAAAAGATAGTTGACACTTGGTGCCAATCTGCACAAAAAGTCAGCCATTGCATAAGTCAGCAGATCCCTGCACAAATCCAAGCCTATCTTGGAGGGGATCTTGACACAACAGCTTCCATTGTTGAGATCAATAATCTGAAAGATGACTTATCCACTCTTGGTGAGCTTCCCAACACTTTCATCCAAAAAGTTAATGGGAAGCTGATCTCAACAAACAGGTTTGTCAGGCCTCAAAATACTGATAGCTTGTGTGAAAAAGCTTATAATGGAATGTGTTCTCCATCAAATCAGCCTGCTAAGTGCTCTGCTGATTCACACAAACAAAAAAAGGCTAAACATGTTCAAACTGCAGCAGTGGACACTAAACCTGTTGGCAAAACAGGATCTGGGTCCAAAGCTGATGCTAAGAGACATGTTAATCCTTTTGATGCTAAACATTTTGAAAATAAGTTTTTAAAAGGTAAGCAGCCTGCCTTCAATAAGGGTAAGTCTCATGTTGAAAGAAAATCTGCTGTGGTTTCAAATAAGTTTTCAAATCATAGAGGAAAACTGGTTATAAGTGAAAATAAGTCTTTCAAAACCAGAAACAGTGATTATGTTGATAGGCAGCATCAATCACATCTCAGTAAGGGCAAAGGCAAAGCCATTGCTCAGCCTGAGAAATTTGGGAATAAGTTTCCCAATCTTGTGGAAGCTCAAAAACCAATCAAGCTTCCTGTTTTTGACATCTGTCCTCCTAAAAAGAGGAAAGAAGAAACACGCAAAGCTGTTGCTATTGTGCCTTCCACCCAAGCTGTTGATTTATAAAAATATAGTAATAAGTTTGCTAAACCTGCTGATAAAATCAACCGAAATAACTCATAATGTGTTTCTGAAAGCTCTTCTTTCAAAAAGGCTAAAAAGAGAAAATGCTATAAATGCGGGAAAAAGACACACATGGCCAAAGACTGTCCTTAAACTGAGGACATGAGGCCTGTTGACTCTGCTAGTTCCATCATTGCTAAAACAAGCAGTGTTGGAAGTAACTTAGTCAATGAGAGTGGTATCCAAACTGATACCATTCAAGTAGGAAATATTAATGTGGATATCTCTAGCCCATCAACACATGTTGATGAAGTAGGAGAACTCATCTCTGTGATGAGTTCCCCTAAAAGTAACTAATATTTTCCTATGACATTCTGCAGGACAAACAACCATCCAATGTTTGGTACTTGGATAGTGGCTGCTCAGGGCACATGACAGGTTGCAAGGACCTGCTGAATGATCTCAGGCCTAAAAAAGGGCCAAAAGTCACATTCGGTGACAATGTACAGGGATCCACTAAGGGATATGGAACTCTTAAGGTTGGTGCTGCAGTGTTCAAAAGAGTAGCCTATGTGGTTGGGCTGAAACATAACCTTGTTAGCATAAGTCAACTGTGTGATGTTGGCTACAAGGTTAACTTTGATGAGCACCTGGGTTACATATTGGATCCCCAAGGCAAAGTTATGCTGTGTGCTCAACGAAAGAAAGGTGTATATGTTGTGGACATGAAATCTGTTGATCCCACAACTGAAACCTGCTTTCTCACAAGAACTAATGCAGACCTAAACTGGTTATGGCACAAAAGGCTGTCACACCTGAACTTCAAGAATATCAACAAACTCTGTAAGAAAGAGTTGGTAACAGGTTTGCCTTCTATGACCTTTGTTAAGGATAGACTCTGCACAGCTTGTGAAAAAGGCAAGCAGAGGAAATCATCTTTTAAATCCAAGCATAATTTTTCTATTGATACTCCTCTCTTCTTAATCCACATGGACTTGTTTGGACCAGTCAATGTCCCAAGTCTAGGAGGAAGAAGATACACTCTAGTAATGGTTGATGAGTTCTCCAGGTTTACATGGGTAATCTTCTTGAAGAGCAAAGGAGAGGCTGCTAGAGAAATCATTGGATTTGTCAAAAAGATGGAAATGCTGAACTCTGCTCAAGTGAGGCAGCTTAGAAGTGATCATGGTACTGAGTTCAGAAACAGTACTCTTGAAGACTTCTGTGAAGAAAAAGGCATCTCACAAAACTTTTCAGCAGTAAGAACTCCAAAACAAAATGGAGTTGCTGAAAGGAGAAATAGAACCCTTATTGAAGCTGCTAGAACCATGTTGTGTGCATCTGGTTTACCTTCATCATTATGGGCTGAAGCTATCAACACTGCTTGCTTCACCTAAAATAGATCCTTAGTGGTGAAAAGGTTCAACAAAACTCCCTATGAGCTGCTCAAAGGGAGGAGGCCAAATATTAGCTACTTCCATGTGTTTGGATGTCCCTGCTTCATTCTGAATCAAAGGGATCAACTGGCAAAGTTTGAACCAAAAGTTGATGAAGGTGTGTTTGTTGGATACTCTGCTATCTCCAAAGCCTACAGATTATACATCAACAAAAGAAAGGTGATAGATGAATCTATCAATGTCACATTTGAAGAGTCCAGGAATGCCTCAACCAAAGCTGTTCCTGAATCATTTTCAGAAGAATTCAACTTTGATGATCTAATGCATTCAAACAGTGAAGAGGACTTAAAAGCTTCCACTACACCCAGAGTGGAACCTGTTAACCATGATGGGCATGCTGATGATTATGTTAATACACCGTGTGTGAATAAGTGTACTGACTTAATTACAACTTCATGTCCTGAACCAATCAATGCTGATTTTCCTAGATCCTCTGTTGATGTGTTCAACAATGGAGAGTCATGATCAACAAGTGAACAGGCTCAAGACATCACTGTGTCTGAAAATTTTGAAAGTGTTCAACAGGACCTGTTGAAGATGCAAACAACTCAGGAGAATCCTCATTGAAAAATGATCCTAAGTGGATCAGGTGTCACCTCAATGATCAAATAATTGGTGACATCAACAAAGGGGTACAAACAAGATGGGACAGCTTAGGGAACTTCTGTATGTTCTCTAGTTTCGTGTCTATCATGGAGCCAAAGAAAGTGGATACTGTTCATAAAAAAGATTTTGATTTTGCAGGTTGCAGGCTAGACAGGAAAAACACAACAGGTGGATGTCAACTTCTTGGTGGTAAGTTGATAAGTTGGTGTTGCAAGAAGCAGAATTCAGTTTCTACTTCTACTGCTGAAGCTGAGTACATTGCTGCTGGAAGCTGCTGTGGGCAGATTCTGTGGATGCAGCATTAGCTTGAAGACTATGGACTTGTATTTAGGAAAACTCCTATTCTGTGTGATAATACAAGCGCCATAGCTATCTCCAACAATCCAGTGTTTCACTCCAGAACAAAGCATAGCGAAGTCAGACATCATTTCATCAGGGTTCACATTCAAAAAGGTAATGTGGAGGTAAGTTTTATTTCCACAGATGAACAGCTTGCAGACATTTTCACCAAACCTCTTGATGAAAACAGATTTAATTATCAAGTTAGCAAGCTGGGCATGTTAAATAAAAGTGACTAAGTGTCCAAAATGTTCTAAGTCATTATATGTCTCATACTGCTTAAGTTTCACAGAACAGCTTAGACAGAACAGGCTATGCATGTTCTATACTTAGCCGTTTTCTGTAAAACTTGAACAGCTTGAGCATACTTATAAGTCAAGCCTGATCTGATGTTCAAACCTCCACCCTGCTCACTCCTTCAATCTGTCATACAAGACATTGTCTTGTAACCTGGTCAGCTATTATACACAACTTGTTGTTACATAGCTTAACAGGTTGAAGGAACAGCTTGAAGAGTGAACAGCTTGTGATGACCCTGCTCATCACAAGTTTGACCATCAGCTTAGACCATCAGTTTTAATTACCTTTCTTCACAATTAAGTTACTTAAATTTCCTTTTTATTTAACTTAATTACTGCGGATAATGTGTGTTTACGTGTGTTACTGATTAAAAAGGGCTCAAGTGCTCTGACAAACGGTATGACATGGACAACCGTTCTGTTTTCCGTTAACGACTTTTTAAAATAAACCGCCCAAATGTTTCTCTCTCACATCCACTCACATTCAAATCCTATAACTACCCCCTACTGTTTCATCTTCGTCTTCCTCACTACTTCCATAACCTCCTACGAACCCTAAAAATCGACTAAGTGTCCTGTGCTTCTGCTACTTTCACCACTTCCCAAAATGGCTCACCGAAACAACCCCTTTCTACCAGTGTTTGTGGGTGCTGATGTTCAGAAACATCCATCAGTCACCACAATGCGGACATTGAAACCTACCAACTACCTTGCTAACCTAACCATCCCCAAAAACTATGTGGGGAAAGGCTACGAAGATATGGTGGAGTTTTTGAAAGTTCATCCGTTGAACTATGCCATGACTGCCACTCCTGGTGTCCTGTACCAGGAGATGGAGTATGAGTTCTGGTACACCTGTGCCTACAACCCAGACACCAAAGTCATCAACGGCACTATACTCAATGGGACTCAGACCATTGAGATCAACATTCGTCTGATCAGGGAAGTTCTTCGACTCCCTGTGGCTGAAACATATGATCAGCCACAGTCTGAAGATGAACAGATGAAGAATCTGTTGCACTTCTGTGGTGTAGCAGAACCAAAAGTTGGAGCTACGCTGTTCAGAAAGAAACTGTCTCCTACCTACAGCTTTTTGTTTGCCTCAGTGGTTATGTGCTTCAGCAGCAAGGTTGGTTCCTTTGACCAACTCAGCCGTGATGAGATTCCTATAGTCCTACAGTTGGTGGATGGGACTACTATCAACATGGCACGATGGATTTTCATGAATCTGAGGAATCTGGTGCAGCAGGAGACACGTCCAGCTGCTGTTCGTTACCCCAGATTTCTGACCCTCATTTTCAAGCACGTTTGTGGTGAGCATCTGTATAACTCTCAGCCTTTACTTCGTACTGCTGCATTTCCTGTTATAGGAAATCGAGTTTTCTATACTCTGGTTCTCCCAAATGAGCCTCCTCTCTCTACTCCAATGAGGAGGCTGCTTGGATTGGTGGAAGGACCCTCTGCTGTGAGGGTGGATCCAGAAGCTGCTCCTGCTGGAAAATCCAAATCCAGGGTCAAGTTTGTTAAGAGGACCCTGGAAATGACTGAAGCTGGGCCTGTCCATAAGAAGGCCAAAATAGCTAATTCTAAGTCTGCACCCTCAGCCTTTGTGGCTGAGGGAGAGCAGGCTTCTCACCCTGGTTCATTTGTTGAACCTGAAGCCTCTGTGGCTGGTGCCTCTGTGGCACCTGAGACTATGGAACAAGCCAACCCACCTGTTTCTGACTCAGTCTCCAAACCTATCCAATCTGAACCTCTCACCTCTCCACAATCACCCTCCTCGTCTCTCAAATTATACCAAAGAAAATCCATCGCCAAAAAGAAATCCACCACCAAAACAGCCCAAACTAGCCCCTCTATTCCCTATCAATATGGTTCAGTTGAAAAAGAAGCTACCCCTACTGCCTCTCCTATTTTGGGAGAAGGTTCAGCACAATTGGAGTCTGCTTCACTCCACCCTGTGTCAACCCCCAGTCAGCCTAGACCCTCCGGTTCCTCCCAGTAGGAGCCAGTTGTACATATGGAGACATCCACATCAACTATTCCAGCCTCCCAACAGGCTGAGAATATTGAAAGACAGGAGTTCTCTCCACTCCATACTGAGTCCACACTGTCCCACCTCATACTTCCCTACACCCTTAGTCTGCACGAGGTGCCCACACTGCTGGCTTCGACCAACCAGCAGCTCAGCCTCAAACTTCTGTTCCTTATGATGTAGCTGTTCTACACCAAACAACTGCTGAAGGACCAACCACTCAAGCTGATGAACCTCAGGGAACAGAACATCCTTTTGGTGAGGCTACTCCCATATTGCAAACTCCATCAGCAAGTTTCACCACTGCTGATGTTGGAATGCAACTCCCATCTCCCAATGATGAGGTACCTTTAAACCAAGTTACTGCAGAGGGAACCACCACTGGCCTTAATGAAGGTGCTGCACAACAAGCATTGTCTGAAAGGCTACCATCCTCTACCCACTCTCCTGATGATGCGGCTACAGCCACTGCTGAAGGACCCATTGATCCCTCCAAGCTGGGCAACATTACTTTTGCACAGGCTATGGAGCTTCTTTCTAAAATACCCTCTCCTTCTACATCACATCCCCATACACCAGCCTCATCCTCTTCATCTCCATCTACCCACTACAAACAATCAACCCATACACCTCCATCCCCTAAAGATCTGCCTTTGAAGAATCAGCTTTCCTTGCTGACCAACAAAGTTCGATCTTTAGAAACTTCAATGTCCTCTCTACCCTCTCTCATTTCAGACTCTGTGTTTGAACAACTTAAAGGATTCTTTAATATGTTCAAGAATTCCTTTCCATCCACTCATTAAACTGACACCTCCTCTCAGCTGCTTGCACTCACTACACAGCTACAAAGTGTCTCCACTTTCCTCTCTTCAATTCTTTCACACCAACAGGACTTTGTGTCCTCTATGATAGCCATCTCTAAATAGTTGTCTACTCTCCTCACTACTTGCAATACTACACTTCCTACCACTTTGGCTAGCCTAGACACTCTCATTGTTTCTCTATCAAATTCTGTGTCAGCAGACCTTGCTGATGTGCAGGACTCTCTTGAGTTACATCTTTCACAGCTTCAAAGTTTGCTATTCACAGCTTCTGATAGAGAAAATATACTTAAGCTGACCTCTTTTGCTGAATCCCAATCCTCTTCTCTTCAAACCCGTCTTTCCCAAATTGCAGAGGTGAATGATAACCTGGCTTTCTTAGTGCATGGCCTGGTTGGTTCCAAGCCTGCTGCCAAAACTGCTTCAAAGCCTGCTGAATTTGTTTCTTCAGGCAGACCGGTTGTTGAAGGTGCTGGTCCATCTCCTTCAAAGGGGGAGAAGTTGTCTGCCTCTAAGACTAAGTCTAAGGGGGAGAAAACTTCTTCTCCTAAGGAGAAATCAACTCCATCAGCACCGACTGGTCAAACAGCAGGTGCATCTGTAACAGGTACTGATCCAGCTGAGAGTGCCTCTCATCTACTTGAAGCTGCTCAGCCTACTCAGGCTGAATCTCAAAACCCTGCACAGTCTAAGGGGGAGGAATTCATTTCCGAGGACAGGCCAAGCAGCAGAAGGAGGCACCTCATTCTGGAGGAAGAAGAAGAAGATATTCCTGAAGTTGTTACTACTACAACAGCTAAAGGCAAAGAAAAAGCAATGGTTGATCCTGACCACCAGAAAGCAGCAGAGCTAAAATTTGATAATGCCAGGGCTAAAGAAATGGGTGTTCCCCTTGAAAAATACTATAAGCTCAGAGATGAGCAGCTCAAGGCCCTGGAAATACTCAGAATAGAAGAAGAATCTGCCAAATCTGCCATATCTCTTGCATTCAAAGAGCCAAGCAAAACCAAAATGCCTTCTTTGGATGTACAGAGAAAACTGCTGGAAGCTGCTAGAGAATCAGCTGCTGAGAAGGGTAGTGTACAGGAAAAGGGTGCTCTGGTCTCTATGACCAAACAAAAGCAAGCATCCTCTGCAAGAGCCCAGTTCCATTTTGACAACCTGGCAAGGAAAAAGTTTCATGATGTTGCTGACAGAAGGCTTGCCAAGGAAGCAATTGTCAAAGCTGTCCCTATTTCAAGAAAAGGCAAACAGTGGAAGCTGCAAATAACCAGAATGGGTGCTACAGGCCCTAAACTGGAATCTTATGACTACACTGATGTTGCCCAAATGGGGTACATGGAATGGGTTGAGCTGGCAGTTTCCCTGAGCCAGTCTAAGTCAGAAACGGCTAAGACTATCAGGGCATATGTTAAGAAGCTGATGGAGAGAGTGAATGATCTTGGCCTGATCTCAAAAGAAGTAAATGAGGGTGTCTTTGTGACATACCCCAAAAGAAAGGCCAGGGGGACAAGAAAAGATTCTGAGCTGGAGGAACTCCTCACCTTAATTGAACAGGGTGATTATGCTGTTAAGATGAAAGGAATTGACTACAGTCTGTCCAGTGGAGTTGAGTTTGAAGAAGGCAAAATTATTGAAGAACCTGAGTTAGGGGCATTTTTTGTAGATCCCTTAAGACAGAAAAAGTGCTTTCAAAGAGCATCAGATCTCTACAAAGTGGATCTGAGACAGCTTGTAGCCTTCAGACTTGCAACTTCATTCAGGCAATCCAGCAGATGGAGAGCAGCCATTTGGGACCAGCTCAGAGGCTTTTATGAGAGAGGTGAACTTCAAAATCCCAAGTTTGTGATCCTCAGAGTTGAAATCCAAGATCTGGAGGAAACAAGAGATGAAATTGAAAAAATGTTTGAAGGACCACCACCACTGGAGTGAAGTCCATCTACCATCTGGGAAGGTGAAGAATGGAAGCTGTCCATCTGTTGGACAGGCTTGCCGTTATCTGCTCCCAAGATCAACAGTCCAAAGTGTTGAACTTTTTGTACGTTAGTTGTACTTTGCTTATTTACATCAGTTGTAATGCACATCAGTACATTAGTTGTACTCTTGTAAAAGCATGTGTTGTTTTCTGTAATCAATATCAGTATATATATAAACTGCTCTTTTACTTTACTTAAATGTTGTAATTTCTTTTCAGCAAGATGTATTGTAAAAATGTATAGTGATTATTGATTAAATCAGCTTAGACTAATTATTGCAAATAGGGGGAGATTGTTAGGCACAAAAAGGCCTCAGTCAAACCTGCTGTACATCTGAGGGGGAGATTTTTAATCAAACCTGTTGATGCACTTGAAGGTTGAATTTAAGGCATGTTATATGCCTTATTGAAACCTGAAAGTAATTTGCAATATCAGCCTAAAGCTGTCTACCATGTTGCATTCGTTGCAACAAAGGCAGTTTGTGCAAGCTGTTCGGTCTGCTGAACAGGGTGGACACAAACTGTCTACGCTGCTCTATTCTGTTGAGCAGCTTGGACAGTTTACAAGTGTTCTGTTCTTTGTGAACAGAACCTGTTCTTTGTGAACAGGTTAAACACTTCATTGGAATATGTTTCCAAGTCCTCATGTATTGTTTTTGGCTACAAGATCAGTTTACAAGTCGAAGACAAAGTGGAAAACAGAACTGCATAGCCTGCCCACGCTGGTCAGCTACATGAAGACAAATGGATATTTGAAAAAGGGTGACAGACCTTTTCTTATATCAAAATGGCATTAGCGAAAGATGAAAGATGCAAAGTTGACATTCCTTTTTTGGTTAAAGCCTTATGCAACAGTGACAAAAAGGAAAAGACAAAGATTCTGCCATGTGAAGACAAAGATACTTTATCAGAACATGCAGAAAGGTGTTTTGTCCTTTTGGAACGACTCCCCACTATCTCATCTGTCCAATGAGGAAGCTTCACTGAGATTCTCATTTTGAGTATAAAAGGAAGCTTCTAAGGATTATGAGATATCAAGAGTGTGAAATCAGAACGTGCATTGAAGTGTTTTATTCCATGCATGCAAGTCTGCTTATATAAAACAGTAGAGTGTGTCTAAGCTGCTCTTGTATAAGCTGTCCATCTGAGTCTTGTAAAAACAGTGAGTGCACCTAAGTGAGTGTAGTCATTGTGTCTAGTCTGAGTGTGTCTTAGATTAGTTGAACAACTGTTGTATCTGTCATCTCAGCTTGAACCCTTCCGCATTCAAGCTTGTTTGTAATTAACACTTGTTAATAATATACACAAACATTGAGAATAAGATTGTTAAGTTTTAAATAGCTGTATTCACCCCCCCCCCCCTCTACAGCTTAGAACTATACACTAGGGAAACCTTTCGGGACCTACGCATGACGAACTTTCTGTAATTCTGGTGGAATTGAGATGCATGTGATCATGGCAGGGAATAGGGTCACGACGTAACACCTGGAAAAATGGCCAAACTCATTTCTTTTAAATTGCACACTCCTAAAACACCATAAATAAAAACATGGATCAATAAGCTTTAATTTGACAGATAGAGGGCTGAAAAGACGGGATTAAATGAGAGGATATCGCTTAAAAAAACACGTATTAATTTGGCGATATCAAACATTCCCACACTATTATATTGCTTGGCCTCAAGCAATTCCGGATGTAATTTAAAAGCGACCAAAAGGCCCAATATTTTGCAAACTAAAATCAATGAAGAGAACTCCGGCCTCAGAAAAAAGAAACAATGCTTTCCTCCATGCTTTGATAAATGGAATCACTAACAAGGGTAAAAACTTTTTAAAGGATCTATGGGGAAGTTAGCCCAGTGAATCAAACAACTTTTCTTCCGCCACACATTCAAAATAAATGCAAGATTCTACGCTTCAAAGAAGAGTTAATGAAAAATAGGCTCAAATGCTAAAAACTCTAAGCATTCCCAAAAATAAAGTTTCTCATTTTTTCATTGTTAAAATCACAAAACTAAGTGGGTTGCAATTATTTTGTTACAAAAAACGAAAAATCAGAAAGGTTTAAAGTTTTTTGTAAAAAAAAATCTAAAACATGGATGGATCGTAGTTTTTGCCATTCGAGAAAACTAACACCTGAATGGTTTGTAATGCGTTTTGTATGGAATTTATTGAGAAGTTAAACAATTTGTAGTTTTATAATTTCAGATGAAAAGTACTACGAATGAAAAGTATTGCTACTTATTCATTCTTTTAGTTTTTCTAGGAATGGGAAAACTATGAATAATTGCGGTTTATAGTTTTTGTTAACGAAAAATATTCCAACCCATTTTGATTTTTCATTTTCTAAAATAAAAAAGCTACAACCCATTTAGATCGAAAAAACAAAAAAACCAAAATTGTTCATATTATTTTGTTCGGAAAAATTAAAAAGAGTGTGGTTCATAGTTTTTCGTTTGGAAAAAGTAAAATGATTCGTAGTATTTTTTCGTTCATAATATATACAATCGTGAATAAATAATTGAATTTATCAAACCGTAAATAAATATTCAGAATGTATATAAAAATTTTATAAGGTTACGTAAAAATAAAAATTGTAATAAATATATTTGATGAAATTAGAAAAATAGTCACTAGAGATAGTAGTAATATAATTACATAGATAAATAATAACAATAAAATAAAAAAAATTTAATTATAAAATTTCTCAACAAAACTTGAAACATAAATTGGGTTTATTTTGATATTTATGAAATCTTAGAAAACTTAATAAAATAAAATAAAATTAGGTTTTAATTTCATATGTTACTGTTATTGATAAAAATATGAAAAGATGTTATTATTTTTGATAAGTGAAAAGTTGTTGGTGACCTGCTAAACAGGTTTGTAGGTCACCAATTACTATTATTGATAAAAAATAAAAAGTTGTTACTATAAACGATAAATGATATAAAAGTCAATGTTATTAATGATAAAAAAAATAATTTTACTATTAATGATAAAAATGCCAAAAGTTGATACTAATTTTGGTCATTTGCCCTAAATAATTCAAATAAACCTGCTATTATATATAAATTGATAACATGTTAAATATATCCTGCTATAATATATGAATTCAGACAAACTAAATATTATAAATACAATATGCATAAACTACAAATTCCATAATAAGGTAACAACCCAATTTTGTGAAAGGTACGTGGAGTTATTTCATTGGAGCAAATTAATTAATTTGGGACCCGACGATATAAATTGTGTTTTATGATAACAGGATCGGATACTGGGTGTCGGACCGAGTTATAACCAAAAGGTATATATTGTTGAGGTGGTTGCTTACTTGCTTTCATTTCCTATGCTCCCAAATCCAAAGCTAAAGTGTGTTGTGTATGAAATTGAATTCCAGTAGTAGCAAGCAAGGGAAGGAGGAAGGATTAAGCTCCAGTAATTGATTACTATCTTCTTCACCGAGTTTAAAGTAAGTTTGAGCCTCTGATTCATGTGTTTCAAGTTGTTAATTGATTCTGGGAGTGTGAATTGGGTTTACATATGATTATGGACTAATTAAGAGTTAATTGATTGAGTTATATCGAGCTGATTTTGAATTGGGGATTTAATCCCCTGGTCTGTAAGAAACAGAGCAGAACCGCCTCTATTCGTTCGTGAGCACGACCGCGATCAGCGGATCGCGGGCCGCGGGCCGCGATGTTCTTGAGTTGAGCCCGAGCTGCGTTGACCTGGGCGCAATGGGTCGCGGGTGGCGCGGGTCGAAATCTTGTGGCCGGGATCGGTCAACGCGATCGCGGCCACAATGGTTAGCACGACCGCGACTCTTTAAGCGCGGTCACGATCCGGTTAGGATTTTGGGTTAGGGTTTTAGGCTTTGTGAGTCTTGGGTTCATGTATCTGGGCTAGTGTGTGTTTCTTGGGAATTGTGTATAGAATTATTGAGTTGTGGTAGTGATATAGAATATCATATTGTGATTCTAGGGTCTCGAGTTGATAGGATTGGCCGAGACTTGAGTAGTGAGACTTCAGGACCAGGTGAGTTTGCATGTTTTTTTGAGATACTTGTACGATTATCTATTTAATAATTGCAAGATCTTTTACTGAGCTTTCTTTCGAGATATTATGAGTTTTATTACGAGTTTTACTGAGATATTATCATGCATGTATTAGTGAGCTTATTTGCGAACCGTGGTTTATATTATGAGATTAGGGACACACGAGCTAGCGAGTTACTAAATCGTACGGCTGGGCAGGGGTCGGGTCGCTCCTGATTCCTTTTGAGTTCCTGACGACAACTTTTGCGGTCTAGGGATCTGGGTACATGGATTCGTCCACACGGGTTTAGTACCTATTCTGAGCTATCTTGTGGGATCTCATATTATTTGTTCAGTAGAGAACGCTGAACGCTTTATTATTGAGTTTACTTGCTTTTATTGAGTTTATAATCGTACACCTAACACTTGCATTCTCACTAGCTTTAGCTAACCCGTGTTTCTAAATGTGTGTATCTCAGGTGATCGGAGCGCTAGTAGGCCTGCTAGACCCAAGTAGGTTTACCTTGTTAAACGTTTGGGGAGTTGTTAGCTACCTTCTTTTGAGGTAGTTATATATTGGGGATTTGTATTATACTTCGGATATTATGTGATGTAACCAAGGATTTCCGTGACTTAACCATGTATTTAAGTTTTAAATTATTGGGGTTTCCACGTGTGTTTATTGGGAATAGCTAGTGATTATTATAATATATTCCTGTTGACGTTTTATTTATGTGGCACATGGAATTAGTTCAAGGGTGTTACAAATAATATATAAACAAACAAAGAAAACCATTTGTTACATAAACTCCAAATCCATAATAAATTTTAAACAACCTGCAAGTGATCATAATCGTCATTGTCCTCATCACGCTTCCCGTTATTGTTTTGGGTAGTGCATGTCTCATACTAACTCATTAAAACCCATTAAAAGTATATTTAACTCACACTCATGATGACGTGTTACAAGTAAATAAGACTAATACCGACCCATCATCATCAATTACAAAGAATACATTTATCATACTAACTATGACCCATTACAAGTATATTTAACCCATACCGACCTATACATACCCTTTATGGCGTGTTACACGTGAATATGACTCGCACACATCCATCATCATCAATTACAAGAATACATGTAATTAAGACTCATTACAAGTATATTTAACCCATACCGACCTATACGTACCTATTATGATGTATTTGTTAGATCTAGAAGTTGTGATACTTTCAGGGTTTAATTTGTCATAAAAGAAACTATGTTTTGTGGAAAAAGTGTAAAGATTTAAAACTTCATTGTAAAATGGATCAAAGACCTTAAAAGTTCAACCCATGGGTCTAAGAGTTAGAGTCTGAGTCCAAGTCATATACTTTTGTCTTTAAATATCTTGACTTAGGTTTTCAATTGTTGCTAATGCATGTAAGTACGTACGAAGTTGTGTTTGCAAACTTTTTGTGATTTATTCAGATTACAACTTTCGTATTCATAAGATATTCAAACTGTTCATAGCATATTCCTAGTGTTCTACACATTATTCATATTGTTCATAATGTATGCTTACTTAATGTTGAATGCTTAATCAAACTGAGAATTACAATTTGTATCAAAGCCTTAAGGTTGGTATTAAAGTGTTTTGGTTGGTGATTTTCACATATAGTTGCTGATCTGAAAAAAAAATTTCTGAAATTTTTTAAAGTGTTCTTCGATGAATATATCTGTTTGATCTTTAAAATCAATATTTCTGAACTGTTTGTGGTTAAATCTCATTTGATACTATATTCTTACGGGTGAACATTATGCTATTTAATCTCAAATTCGTGAAAAAAAAAGATTGTTTGATATTAAAAATAATCCAGATTCATGATTTTTATGTGTTTGTTCTTATTTTCAAAATTTTTCTAAGTGTCGAATATTTTGAAGGCACATCCGAGAGGTACAACTCTCGGATCCCACATCACCCACAACATTACACTTGCAATTTTCTAAGTATTTTAAAATCCTTGTTTCATTCGAGAGTTACAACTCTCGGGTATTAAGTGAATCACAAAATTCTCAACAACATTTCTAAGTAACTCTTGGATCATTCATCATACGAGAGTTACAACTCTCGGGTATCAAGTGATCATCTAATTGTAAAAAAAATTTTAAGTTAACTCTCGGATCCTTCATCATACGAGAGTTACAACTCTCGGATCCTTCATCATCCGAAAGTTACGACTCTCTAATCATTCTTGAGTCAAAAGTTAGACTTAAAAAACTTTTCTAGGTAAAGATTTTGGATCCTTTGGCATTAGAAAGTTACAACTCTCAAATCCTTCTTGAGTCAAAAGTTAGACTTACAAATTTTTCTAAGTAAAATTTTTGGATCCTTTGAAACTAGAAAGTTAAAAGTCTATAATCTTTCTTGAGTCAAAAGTTAAAAAATAGAATTTTTTTCCGAAGTAAAATTTTTGGATCCTTTGGCATTAGAAATTTACAACTCTCTAATTTTTCTTGAGTCAAAAGTTAAACTTTATTTTATTGTATCTGAAAATTTTGGATTCTTTGGCATTAGAAAGTCACAACTCTCTAATCTTTCTTGAGTCAAAAGTTAGACTTTAAAAAAATTTTCTAAGTAAAATTTTTGGATCATTTGGCATTAGAATGTTACAAGTCTCTAATCATTCATGAGTCAAAAGTGAGACTTCAAAATTTTTTGCAAAGTAAAATTTTTGGATCCTTAGTCATTAGAAAGTTACAAATCTCTAATCCTTCGTAAGTCAAAAGTTAGACTTAAAATTTTTTTTCTATGTAAAATTTTTGGATCATTTGCCATTAGAAAATTACAACTCTCTAATCATCCTTGAGTCAAAAGTTAGACTAAAAAAGTTTTTCTAAGTAAAATTTTTGTATCCTTTGTCATTAGAAAGTTACAACTCTCTAATTCCTCTTAAGTCAAAAGTTAAACTTCAAAATTATTCTAAGTAAAATTTTTGGATACTTTGGCATTAGAAAGTTACAACTCTCGAATCGCACTATCGAAATGTGCTCTTGCATAATTTTCTATGTACTTTTAAGCACATACCAACCCCTGATCACAAAGAAGCATTCAACATGAGTCGCGATACAATAGCTATGGGTACAAACATCAGGCCACCAACCCTATACAAAACAAAGGACATTCCTGCAGGATTCGAAACTTAGTACCTCCTGATAACGTGTTAACCGAATTAGAATCATTAAGAAAAGAAGCAAAGAAGATAAGTGCCTTTCATACTGCTCTTAGAAATTCTAAAATCGAATAGTCTGAATTAAAATCAAACATTTAAGTTCTTCAAGAAGAGGTGTCTAAGGCTAACAACGAGAAAAAAGACTCGTCTCTTAAAATGTCTAAACTAGAATATGCACATCAAATGCTTAAGGTAGATAAATATGACTGTATTCAGAAGGGATAATTGCACAAAAAACCCACAACTTGTCAGTTTTTTGTGATTTGTGAAGACCACCCCTTACGGGGCAGTCGTCAGAGTCAAGATCCCAGATCATGCATTACGATATCAATCATAACTAAGATAGAGTAATTAAGTTGCGGAATTATAAATTACAAGTACAAACATATTAGAATTAAGTTTAATATAGTTTACAGTTTTCAAATTAAATTTATAAAGGGTACCATCTAATCTAATACATTACATCATACAATCATATCAAGTCTACCCAAAACCACCACAATTGTCATCTTCTAATCAGTATCGAGAAGTTTGTTGAGTAGTGGTCTGTGAAAGCTTCAAAACTTGGATCTTGAATGACGTAAGAACTAGGTCCAACAGAATTCCCTTTATCTTTTCCTATAAAAATTGTAAAGTAGCAACTGTAAGCGATGCTTAGTGAAATTATAGATTTTCAGATTTCACACATTATCAAGCGGATCATGGGTCTAGCGTGATATATGTTGACTGCCGCTACAGCCACTCATGATTGAGACATAGTAGTCATAGAGTCGGATGATGTTCAAGCCACGCTCGCGCTAAAATCGTGGGGATCAACCACATACTGGGCTAGCTACCAGTAAATCAACATGGCGGAACATCGGAGGGTCATTACCAAGTTCAATAGAACTGGTGAAATAGCATGGTCTAGAACAATAGACCGACAAGGCTAATCAAGCTGAATCAATATGTCAAATGTCAGAGCAATAATGAAAGCTTAAGTCATCAAAGTCATGATAGCAATAAATCTCATAGCAGTATCTGAAATGAACTGTAATGCAATGTCATGTGAAATGATAATCAAATAGCTATCATGATACACTGGACATCACCGATCCATAGTGAGCACAGGTCTCAATTCAGCTGATCATATATGAATGTCTAGTAATCTATCATCAAGAATATGTCTCAACCGGAAATCTCGCTTGAAATGTTGAATATCTATAACTCACACTTTGGGGTCTTTATCAAGCAGATATAAAATTCACCACCTGAGTTATCTCAGGATTTATCTTTAATCAGAGTTCTGGCTTTCTTTTCAGTTCTTTGACCCGCTTTCAATATCTTTAAATCTATGTTCAGAATTTAACTGAACCTGTCTAGAATCATGTTATATCATATTATTAGCTTTTAGCTTTAATATCATTATTTCATCTGATTCTGATACTGATAACTCATCAATCATTCATTTTCAGTCTCTTTGTAATCTTAATGAGATATAAATATTAATTTATCTCATATTGCTTTAATCAATCTTTCATCATAATTTCATGGGTATTGAATTTATAACATATCATTTAGTTGTAATTTTAATTTATCAAAATAATTCAATTGGATCCGGATCCCCCAAATTCGGACCATCCGGATTGGTCATCCGGATTCGGACTTGCTCGGATTGGTCATCCGGATTCGGACTTGCCCGGATTGGGTCAACCGGATTCGGACCGGCTAAGCCATCCGAAATAGCATCCGAAATGGGGCATCCGAATTTTGACCAAATCAGGATCCGAAGTACTTATCCAAATTAGGACATAGGGACCGAATTAGGATCATCCAAAGCAGATCCGAAGTGGGATCCGAAAATGCCACACCATCCGAATTCGGATCCTATACTTAGAATTTTTCCGGAATTGTTCTTGATGTTCTTGGTCATATTCATACGGGCTTTTACATAAAATTCCATAAAACTCATTTTTATTAACATGCAACTTAATATAATGATATATTATCATATTTGGGTTGTTTTTATACATTTTTCTCTATCAAAAACACTATAATTTGATCAAGATTGTCCAAAAACTCAATATTTTGTCAAGAACATGATTTCATAAAAAAAATTCTGATTTTTAATAATTTTGGACAATCTAACCATTAATTTTCATTTTTATGAGTTCGATTTACTTAAATTCATCATAATATACTAGAATTTTATACATGCAACACATATTTTCCATCTTTTAATTCCTTGGTTTCGGTTTTTAACTAATCCGAACCAAACCATAAAAGTTTCAAAATTTAAATAGATTTTTACCTTAAAATCTTGTAGATTGTTGTTCCTTGATGTTGTGTGTAACTCCTCCTTGTCTTAAATTTCAATTTGATTTCAAATTTATGGAATTCTTGTTGAAATTTTGGAAGAACCGTATGTTAGTGAGAGAGTAGAGAGATAGAGAGTGTGTCAAAATCTTAAATGATGTTAATGACCATTAATTGGGTTTATATATCAATTTGGTTATATTTGCCATTTAACCCACTACACTTTTGTATTTTACATCTCTTTTAATTTTAATCATCTTTAATAATTTATAAGATAAATATAATTTAATTAAATAATCTTAAACATAATTAAATTACAAGACAAATAATGAAATTAAAGCTAAATCAAAAGTTAGGTTGTTACAGAATGGGCTCCACCACGCACAAACTTCGTCCTCGAAGTTAGCTATGTTCGAACAGACTTGGATATGTAGCTTTTATAACATCTTCAGATTCCCAAGACTGATGCGAACCCTTGTGGTGTTTCCACTGGACGAGCACCATTTGTATTTCTTTATTTCGAAGATTTTTGGTCTTCGAGTCCAGAATACATTCCGACTCTTCAACCACGCGAAGCTTCTCATCAATTTGCAGGTCAACATGTGGTATTTGCACTTCTCTTTCATCTGCTAGACTCTTTCTCAAGTGAGTAACATGGAATACAGGATGTATTCCAGATAAGTCCGTTGGCAGTTCAAGACGATAAGATTGATTTCCTATCTTTTCCACAATCTTGAACGGACCAATGAATCTTGGAGCTAGCTTGTTTCGCTTTATAAACCGGACCACATTCTTCATTGGAGATACCTTCAGCATCACCTAATCGTTGATTGCAAAACTGATTGATCTATGACGATTGTCATAGTATGACTTTTGCCTGCTTTGAGCTTCAAGAATATTCCTTCTGACAAGTTGAATCTTTTCATGAGTCAACTGTAGAAGGGCAGGACCTGCTAAAGGCGATTCACCTGTTTCACGCCAACAGGTGGGAGTTCTGCATTTCGTGCATATAGAGCTTCAAAAGGAGCCATCTTGATCGTTGAATGATAACTGTTATTATATTAGAATTCGACCAGAGGCAAGTAGTCATCCCAATTTACCACCCAGATCAAGAACACAGGCACGGAGCATATCTTCGAGAGTAAGGATAGTACGTTCACTTTGGCCATCTGCATTAGGGTGATTAGCAGTACTCATAGAGATTCGAGTACCCATCCTATCGTGCAGCGCTTTCCAAAATCTCGAAGTGAAACGACTATCACGATCGGAGACGATAGACTTTGGCACACCGTGACGAGAAATAACTTCTGTAATGTACATCTGTGCCAATCTATCAAGAGAGTATGTCTCTTTAATCGGTATGAAATGAGCTGACTTTGTTAATCGATCCACGACTACCCAGATGGAGTCGTGCTGTCTCTTGGTTTTCGACAATTTTGTGACGAAATCCATAGTTACATGCTCCCACTTCCACTCAGGAACTGGTAATGGTTGCATATCCCCGAAGGGTTTCTGATGTTCTGCCTTAACCATCTGACAGACTCTGCAGCTATCAACATATTGACCGATGTCCTTTTTCATTCCTGGCCACCAATAATCAGTTTTCAGATCAAAGTACATCTTTGAGCTGCCAGGATGAATAGATAACTTGGACTTGTGAGCTTCAGATAGAAGAGTGTTGCGGATAGAACCATATTTAGGAATCCAGATTCGGTTTCCCTTAAGACAAGTCCCAAATGATTCATAGATAGAAACCGAAGTTGCCCCTTGAGATTTTCAGAACAAAGATTCTCTTCTTTCAGTGCTTCAGCTTCGGCAGATTTGATGTCTTCGATAAGATCGGAAGAGAATACAATAGGAGTTAGAGCATAGCAACAATTTTCTGGATATGTCTTTCTACTCAAAGCATCCGCGACCACATTGGCTTTGCCGGGATGATATAGGATCTCGCAATCATAATCCTTGATAAGTTCCAAGGACCGACACTGTTTCATATTCAGATCCTTTTGAGTAAATAGATGTTTAAGACTTTTATGGTCAGTATAAAGCTGACACTTAGTCCCATAAAGATAGTGAAGCCAGATTTTCAGTGCAAAGGTAACAGCAGCCAACTCAAGATCTTGAGTTGGTGCACTTTTCTCGTAATCTTTCAATTGCCGTGAAGCGTAGGGAATGACTTTTCCCCTTTGCATGAGGACACACCCTAAGCTAGTACCAGTTGCATCACTATAGACGACAAAGTCATCATTACCTTCTGGTAAGGCTAGGATCGGCGCTTGAATTAACTTCTGTTTTAGAGTTTCAAATGCCTCTTGCTGTTTATCCGCCCATACGAAAGGTGTATTCTTTTGTGTTAGCATCGTGAGAGGTACAGCAATCTTTGAGAAGTCCTTAATGAATCGCCGATAGTAACCAGCCAATCCAAGGAAACTTCTGATTCAGAGGCATTACGAGGCGTTTGCCATTTCTGAACAGCCTCGACTTTAGAAGGATCGACTGAAATACCTTCGCCAGATATGACATGGCCAAAGAATTGGATCTATAAAGAAATCAAGTAAAATTTCAAGTTTTGTTTGAAACAAAGAACGCTTAAGAAATAGCTCGAGACAATATAAGATTATACTTGTCTGAGCCAGGATTCACACTTAGAGATTTTTGCGTAGAGTCTTTCCTTTCTCAATAACTCTAGCAGTTGGCGCAGATGATTAACATGATCAGCCTCCGTTTTGGAGTAAATCAAGATATCGTCTATGAATACGATAACTGACTTATCCAGCATTGGTCTGCACACGCGATTCATGAGATCCATGAACGCCGCTGGTGCATTTGTCAGGCCAAAAGGCATTACGAGAAATTCATAAGGACCGTATCTTGTTCGGAAAGCTGTCTTTGGAATATCCTCATCTCTTACTTTCAGCTGATGATACCCAGAACGAAGATCAATTTTAGAGAAGTAGCTTGCTCCTTGTAGCTGATCAAATAGATCATCAATCCTGGGCAGAGGATATTTATTCTTGATAGTGACTTTGTTCAACTCACGATAGTCGATGCACATTCGGAGAGTTCCGTCTTTCTTTTTAACGAATAAGACAGGTGCACCCCACGGAGATGAACTAGTTCGGATAAAAACCCTTTTCTAACAGCTCTTGCAACTGCTTTGACATTTCCTGCATCTCTGCAGGCGCAAGTCTGTAAGGAGCTTTGGCGATGGGAGCCGCACCAGGAACTAAGTCAATGCCGAACTCAACTTGACGTTCCGGTGGCACTCCAGAGATATCATCAGGGAATACGTCTGGGAACTCACAGACGATAGGGATATCAGAAATAGATTTCTTGCTGGCTTCAGAGATAGATTCAGATGAGACAAAACATAGATACGATTCGTGACCTTTAGATAGATATTTATGCGCTTTGTCAACTGATATGAATCAATGTGCACCTTTTCGCTTCTCGCCTTTGATTTCTAACACTCGGCCGTCTGAAGACTTGATCCTGATGATTCGACGATTGCAGATAATCATACCCTCGTTGTTTGTTAAACAGTCCATGCCGATGATGACATCAAATTCTTTCAACGGAATCGGAATAAGATCGAGATTGAATACAATGTTATCAATGAGTAGAGTGCAGTTACGGTATACGGAATCAGCCATAACATAGTTATTACTGGCTGTTTCAATATCAATCACGACAGGAAGCTTGGATGGAGATTTAGATAGCCTTCATGCAAAAGTAGTCGATATAAAGGAATGACTAGCACAGGAATCAAATAATACACGGGCAGGGATTGAATTAAGCATGAACGTACCGGTAACCACGTCAGGGGTTTCCTTTGCTTCCTCGACTGTTATCTGAAATGCTCGAGTCCTTGCAGTCGGAGTTGCAGCTGAGCTTTTCATTGTAGATCCTCCAGCTGACGATTGTGACTGACCTCATTGCCCACTACGACACTGATACATGAAGTGTCCTCATTTTCCACATTTTGCACATCCAAGTCCTCGCTGGGGACACTCTTCGCTGCTGTGGCCAATTCTGTTGCATGAAAAGCAGGTCACGACCTCCAGATTACACAATCCCATGTGTGATTTTCTCCATCTTTTACAAAATCGTGGTTCGTTTGTGAAAGAATAGGCTTGAACTTTCTGTGGTGAGCTGTATCGTTGAGATTGCTGGGGTTGTGATTTGTTTGGTCTGAAGAATCTGCCGAATCTCTGCTTCTTTGGAGGAGAAGGACATGTTGGGTTTGTTGATGCAGCATAGAGTTGATCACCATACTCTAGATATCCTCTCTCGATCTGTCTTGCTGCTTCAACCATTTCCAGATAAGACTTATACTTCATCGCACTCATTGGATGTCGATATCTCTGGTTAAGCCCTCCGCAGAATCGATTCATCTTTCTTTCTTCAGTGGCTACTTGATACGAGGAATAGCCACAAAGCCGCGAGAATTCATGTTCGTACTCATCTACAGTCTTGGTTCCCTGAGTTAGCTGCATCAGTTGAACCTCCATCTTGTCTTGCTGATCAATTGGACAGTATTTGGCGTTAAAGATTTCAAGAAACTGGTCCCATTCTAGAGTCTGAATAACCTCTTCTCCATATATACTCCTCTGAGTCTTCCACCAAGCACGGGCAGCACCGACGAACAGAGCAGATACATAACTTACTTTCTTTGAATCTAGGCAGTCAATTATCCTGAAGAGTTCTTCGGTTTGGCTTATCCAATCCATCGCCTGGATTGGGTTGACTGTACCCTCAAAGTTAAGGGCACCGCTGGCTTTAAAATCTTTGAACTTACAGCCTTTCGGCTGCTCAATTTGAGTTTCAGGGTTTGAGTTATCAGATTCAGACTCATTATTCTGGACTTGTTTATCTTTTCTCTTATTCTTTTTATCAGCGAGTCTTTTTGCATCGGCCTCATCTCTAGCTTGAAGCTGTTCTTGCATAATCTTATTTTGTTGTACAGAATGTTGGACTAATAATTGTTGCATCATTTCAATCATCTGTTATGGGGTCATGTTGTTTGGAATGTCACCTGATCCTGACATCTTTACTGAAAATTAAAATCAATTAACTATCAGATTATAGACTTAGATCTATGTACCCTTTTTCCCATCCTAACAGTCTGTATATCCTATCTTAGTTCAAACCACCTAAATGATTGATACATATGTATTGCTTTAGTTTGAGAACAAGTACAACTCACGTGATACTTAATTCACTCAAACTATGGGCTCTGATACCATCATGTGAAGACCACCCCTTACGGGGCAGTCGTCAGAGTCAAGGTCCCACATTATGCAATACGATATCAATCATAACTAAGATAGAGTAATTAAGTTGCGGAATTATAAATTACAAGTACAAACATATTAGAATTAAGTTTAATACAGTTTACAAATTTCAAATTAAACTTATAAAGGGTACCATCTAATCTAATACATTACATCATACAATCATATTAAGTCTACCCAAAACCACCACAATTGTCATCTTCCAATCAGTACCGAAAAGTTTGTTGAGTAGTGGTCTGTGAAAGCTTCAAAACTTGGATCTTGAATGACCAAAGAACTAGGTCCAACAGAATTCCCTTTATCTTTTCCTGTAAAAATTGTAAAGTAGCAACTGTAAGCAATGCTTAGTGAGATTATAAATTTTCAGATTTCACACATTATCAAGCGGATCATGGGTCTAGCATGATATATCTTGACTGCCGCTACAGCCACTCATGATCGAGACATAGTAGTCATAGAGTCGGATGATTTTCAAGCCATGCTCACGCTTAAATCGTGGGGATCACCCATATACTGCGCTAGCTACCGGTAAATCAACATGGAAGAACATCGGAGGGTCATTACCAAGTTCAATAGAACTGGTGAAATAGCATGGTCTAGAACAATAGACCGACAAGGCTAATCAAGCTGAATCCATATGTCAAATGTCTGAGCAATAATGAAAGCTTAAGTCATCAAAGTCATGATAGCAATAAATCTCATAGCAGTATCTGAAATGAACTGTAATGCAATGTCATGTGAAATAATAATCAAATAGCTATCATGATACACTGGGCATCACTGAACCATAGTGAGCACAGGTCTCAATTCAGCTGATCATATATGAATGTCAAGTAATCTATCATCAACAATATGTCTCAACCGGAAATCTCGCATGAAATGCTGAATATCTATAACTCACAGTTTTGGGTCTTTATCAAGCAGATATAAAATCCACCACCTGAGTTATCTCAGGATTTATCTTTAATCAGAGTTCTGGCTTTCTTTTCAGTTCTTTGACCCGCTTTCAATATCTTTAAATCTATGTTCAGAATTTAACTGAACCTGTCCAGAATCATGTCATATCATATTATTAGCTTTTAGCTTTAAAATCATTATTTCATCTGATTCTGATACTGATAACTCATCAATCATTCATTTGCATTCTCTTTGTAATCTTAATGAGATATAAATATTAATTTATCTCATATTCCTTTAATCAATCTTTCATCATAATTTCATGGGTACTGAATTTATAACATATCATTTAGTTGTAATTTTAATTTATCAAAGTAATTCAATTGGATCCGGATCCCCCAAATTCGGACCATCCGGATTGGTCATCCGGATTCGGACTTGCCCGGATTGGGTCAACCGGATTCGGACCGGCTAAGCCATCCGAAATGGGGCATCCGAATTTGAACTAAATCAGGATCCGAAGTACTTATCCAAATTAGAACATAGGGACCGAATTAGGATCATCCAAAGCAGATCCGAAGTGGGATCCGAAAATGGCACACCATCCGAATTCGGATCCTATGCTTAGAATTTTTCCAGAATTGTTCTTGATGTTCTTGGTCATATTCATACGAATTTTTACATAAAATTCCCTAAAACTCATTTTTATTAACATGCAACTTAATATATTGATATATTATCATATTTGGGTTGTTTTTATACATTTTTCCCTATCAAAATCACTATAATTTGATCAAGATTGTCCAAAAACTCAATATTTTGTCAAGAACATGATTTCATAAAAAAAATTCTGATTTTTAATAATTTTGAACAATCTAACCATTAATTTTCATTTCTATGAGTTCTATTTACTTAAATTCATCATAATCTACTAGAATTTTATACATGCAACACATATTTTTCATCTTTTAATTCCTTGGTTTCGGTTTTTAACTAATCCAAACCAAACCATAAAAGTTTCGAAATTTAAATAGATTTTTACCTTAAAATCTTGTAGATTGTTGTTCCTTGATGTTGTGTGTAACTCCTCCTTGTCTTAAATTTCAATTTGATTGCAAATTTAAGGAATTCTTGTTGAAATTTTGGAAGCGTATGTTAGTGAGAGAGTAGAGAGAGAGTGTGTCAATTTCTTAAATGATATTAATGACCATTAATTGGGTTTATATATCAATTTGGTTATATTTGCCATTTAACCCACTATACTTTTGTATTTTACATCTCTTTTAATTTTAATCATCTTTAATAATTTATAAGATAAATATAATTTAATTAAATAATCTTAAACATAATTAAATTACAAGACAAATAATGAAATTAAAGCTAGATCAAAAGTTAGGTTGTTAGGTGATTAAAACCCCAAACCATTTTTTGTTGCATAGAAAACCCAGAACTAACTAAAAATCAGTAAATCAAGGTTTTATCAATTGGTAACCGGTTGAAACCGGTTATTAATCCTACGTGTGCCGGTAAATAAACTACATGGAATAAATTTCAATTGTTGAAACCGGTTTCCAAGAATTACACATCATTAATTAAAAATTATCAATGGGGGTTTAAATGATGTGTAATACTTGACAACCGGTTTCAACAATTAAAATTTATTCCATGTAGGTTATTTACCGGTCCACGTAGGATTAATAACAGGTTTCAGCCGGTTACCCATTAATAAAACCTTGATTTACTGATTTTTAGTTAGTTTGGGGTTTTGAATGCAACGAAAAATGGTATGGGATTTTAATCACAAAAAAATGACAAGTTGGAGGTTTTTTTTGCACAATTATCCCTATTCAGAAATATGATTTTGTCTTGGCCAAAAGAACGAAATTGAGAGAAAAACTCAAAGACATAGAAGATAAATTTTATAAACGTGGTCAAACTGATCAAACCGTAAACATGTATAGGCCTAGAGAATTAAAATCCAAAGATGGTTTAGGGTTTGTGGGTTCTAGAGTCATGGAAGAGATGATAAATAAAAGGAAAAGTCCTTTATATCATCTCAACACCATGGGTTGCGGATTCGTTATGTCCTACAACAAAACTTGGCCTGAAGTGTTAGCCGAAGAAGAGGGAAAACGAGCACGATATGATATTCCACAAATTAAGTTTGTATATAATTGGTTAAATCATGATTCTCTAATTGGAAAATTTGACAAATCTTTTCGAGAAGAAGTCGTTGAACCAAAAGAAATCCCAACTGACCCGACCTTGCCAAAACCTCGTGAATACATTCCAGATTCTCTTTTAGAACAATGAGCTTATGATCTAGAACAAATATTGGAAACAACATCATGATCTTTTTAGCAAGAACGGAATGAATTTTCAAAGAGAATATCAGATCTAGAAGCCGAAATTGCTCGTCTTAACTCTTTTCTAGCTGACACTTCGTATCAGTCTAATCTTAATGATAAAATCCATGCCCTTGAGTTAGCTTTAAAAGAAACCAAGGATTTGTTTGATGTTGACGATAACAACTTCTTAAGAAAAGAAAACGAGTTTAATGAAGCAAGGAGATTATTCTCCATTCGAGAACAGAATTTTAAAATATACTCAAAAGCCTTTGATAGGGAACGAGATCAACTCTTAGCCACCATCAAACTCTTAGAGTCTCAAATTTCCTCTCTAACAAAACAACATTCTTCAAATGTTTCTGCCAAAAACAAACTTGATTCCAAGGCTATTCTTGAAGAGAAAATTGATCAACCTAATCAAAACATTATAAAAGGCAAAGAAAAGTTGGAAATTTTGATCAACATTTACACTGTTAAGTCTTCTAAATCTGCTTTTAAAGGATCCGTAAGAAATTCAGTATACTCTTACATGAAGAGTACATTGAATTCCCAAAAACCACAAGCTTAACTGGTTCTCTACTAAGAATGACTCAAGTTTCTCTTCTACTCAAGTGAAAAATCATTTTGAGAATCCTAAGGACTCACAACCATTCATATCTGATTTTGATGTTATAAAGAATAACAAAGTTCAGTTTGTTGTGAATCAAAAGACTGCTTCATGAGATGCTTCTGTATTAAATAAACCTTGTTTAAGATATTCTTTTAAGCAGTTACTTGATTCTGATGAATGGTTGTGTATCCAACATCAGGAATAAATCTGTTAACCATCACATAAATAAACAAAAAGGGCCCACATTTAGTCTCCGCTGGGTACCTAAAAATGACAAAAAGGTCATAACTCAAAGATGGGTACCCAAAGCTAACCTGACTCGACCTGACTGGACTCAAACTTCAATAGGTACCAAACATTTTGTGATTGTTTTGTAGGTAAATGGCTCGTGCTCATTTCGGTTCAGGACCCGAGCCTCAATGAAATGGCTCCTGTTCACTTCATCTCAAGCCCGTACTTCAAAGGGATGGTTTCTAGTTATCTCGGACTAGAACCAGGATTTCAAAGATATGACTTCTAAACACTTCTGTTTAGAACCCATGTTATTGTGATACTGAAGCTCCCACTCTAGCATGCATATCTAGGTATTGGTTCAACATGTAGGACGAAACGACAAAAGGAAGCATGAATTTCTTTCTTATATATGCTTCAATATTCTGTTGACTGATATTTGGTTTTATTAGCAAGGGGAGTATTCAATTACGCGTTCACGAAGACATGTTTTGTTTTTCACTCGTTTAGTATGCTGAAATTTTTAAAGGAAATAATTTTTGATGCATACTTATAGGGGGAGTGGTTTTATTTAAAGTTTTTTTCTAATAGAAGTTTTTCTTTCGTGGTTAAAGTTTTTATCTAATGTTTTTCTTTTTGTAAAGTTTTTAACCCTTAATGATGCAAAATTGTTTTGGATTATATCTTAATCATCATTATATGGAGTAGATGTTTTCGTTCAATATGAGTAGATCAGTCCAATGTTTCATGCCCATCAGGTGTTGTTCATTCAAAATATGATTCACTTATTCTACTTTATTCTGACTGATCAAATATCATGATCTTAATTCTCCGAGATTCTGTCCTTTCTTTATAATTTCTTTCATTGTTTAATTCATTCAAATCTGAATAGCATTTGATTCTTATTCGTTCATTTAGACCAGATTCTCTATATCCTGATTTCTCATCTCTATATGAATCTCGAATCTCATTCAAATCAGAATCATTAATTCATTCTCGATTTTCTTATTCTGGTTCTTTCTGATTCATTCATTCACTCATCTCCATTCTCATCTAAGTCATTTCATTGAGTTCACTCTCATATCGCTAAAGTAGTTCTTCCGAGCATACTATGCTATCTGTTATAACTACTAGTTCGGCTTTCAAAGTGTAACATCCTCGGATTTATTTTATTGTATTTTGGTTAATTAAGTGGAAAAATATATATTTAAGTTGAAATTTAAGTGATTATTATGTATTTTGGATATTTAGAAAGTTTGTTGCTATTTTAAAAAAAAATTTGAACTCGGAATCATTGTTATGGAGTATTAAGAAATTAAAAGTTATTAATGATAATTTTAAGAATAAATCAGTATTTTATGGAACCGGTTAAGTTGAGGGGTGAAATGTGCAAAAATGATGAAAGTTGAATAAAAAGGGCAAAAGACTTCAATTTCACCATTTCACTCTCTCACTACACTCTCTCTCTAGAAATTTCCTCTCTACATCTCTCTAAGATATCTCACAAACCGACCGTCCGATTATCGAGAATTATACGTCATCGGAAAGATCTCGAGGAGTACTACAACAATCTGCAATTGGATTTCTGATTTAGTACGAATTGAGGTAAGAATCGACTCTTTTAAGTTTGTTGTTTCGGTTTTGAAGAAACTAGAATTTCGAATCTGTTGTTTAGGGTGAATTGGAGCTTGTTTTGCTTGAAATATTGCAAGAATGTGATAGTATATGCATAATAGAATCGAATCTAGGCATGATACTTGACATATTCATGATTTTTGACTTAGAAATGAAGGATTTAAGCTGAAATGATGAACAAACTCGAATATGCCAAGAACAGAGTCGAAATGCAAGAACAAACTCGAGTTTGGTACTAGATTCGAGTATGTTTTCGAGTGTGTGTCATTAGATTCGAATGGGGGTTTCGAATCTACCCTAGATTCGAAGGGTGGGTTCGAATCTATCCCCTAAACTCGAAATAGGTTCGAATCTGATGCATGGGGGTCGAATCTAGTCATCAGATTCTAAGGTGGTTCAAATCTAACCCATTAAATTCGAGTTTAATGCCAAAAATTGAGAATCCTACTCTCTAAACTCGAGTATTATGAATGAAACTCATAAACAACACATAAAATGATACGAATTATACAAAGGACAAGATGTAAACTTGAAATGGGTTCAACTTAATTGTATTATGAATTTGGACAATAGACCAAGATGGGGGGAAAATATTGCAAAACTTACAAAACATGGTTATATGAATTAAATCGGTTTTTGACTCGTGATATGGTTGTAAATTAACTTAACAGGTCCCTTGTGGTGTTGTTTAACCCACAGTGGGGTACTTGGTGGATCCGGTTGAAAGCCCGTGGAGAAATAATATTGGTTAACCTTTAATTACGCACCCACTGTGAGTACATATGATTTCGCATGTTTATATCTGCTTTATGATTACTATTGCCTGCTGAGACATGTTGCTTCATTTTTCGTTTGGAATTCTACTAACTTGCGTAGATTTAGATGCACATTCTTATTGATGCATGTCCGTTCGTTTGTTGTGCATCTAACGATGGACCGGTGGGTCGCATCTGTTACTCCGATGTTACTGCTCTATCGTCTTGCCCCAAATGAGATGAAAGAAATGATGACACAACTTCAAGAGCTGTTGGACAAGGGCTTCATTCGGCCGAGTTCATCGCCATGGGGAGCTCCGGTATTGTTTGTAAAGAAGAAAGATGGCACGATGAGGATGTGCATAGATTACCGGGAGCTGAATAAGTTGACTATTAAGAACAAATATCTGTTTCCATGGATAGATGACTTGTTTGATCAGTTACACGGGGCTTGTGTCTTTTCTAAGATCGACTTAAGGTCGGGGTACCATCAGCTGAAAGTAAGAGAAGAAGATGTACCGAAGACAGCTTTCAGAACTTGGTATGGGCATTACGAGTTTCTGGTCATGCCTTTCGGATTAACTAACGCCCCAGCTGTCTTTATGGACTTAATGAATAGGGTTTGTAGACCGATGTTGGACAAATCGGTGATAGTGTTTATTGATGACATTCTGGTATACTCTAAGTCTGAAGCTGAGCATGCTGAACATTTAAAGGAACTGTTAGAGTTGTTAAGAAAAGAAAGGTTGTATGCCAAGTTCTCAAAGTGTGAGTTTTGGCTGCAACAGATTCAGTTTTTAGGACATGTAATTTCTGGAGCTGGGATTTCGGTAGATCCAGCTAAGGTAGAAGCGATAAAGAACTGGGAGCCACTTCAATCAGCTACCGAAGTTAGAAGTTTTCTTGGACTGGCAGGGTATTATCGGAGATTTATTAAGGAGTTCTCGAAGATTGCAGTTCCTTTAACTGCATTAACCAAGAAGAATGCACCGTTTATATGGGAAACTGTGCAACAGGAGGCCTTTGAGGTTCTGAAGAAAGCATTAAACGAAGCACCGATACTTGCTCTACCGGAGGGCAATGAGGACTTTGTGGTGTATACCGATGCTTCGAGGTTAGGGTTAGGTGCGGTGCTGATGCAGCGCGGGAAAGTAATTGCTTATGCTTCAAGGCAGTTGAAGCAGCATGAGAAGAATTATTCGACTCATGATCTGGAGTTGACCGCAGTAACATTTGCTTTGAAGTTATGTAGGCACTACCTGTACGGTACTAAGTGTCAACTTTACACGGACCATAAGAGCTTGAAGTATATCTTTAGCCAGAAGGAACTTAATATGAGACAACGTAGGTCTACGGAGCTTATTAAAGACTACGATTGTGAGATACTGTACCATCCCGGAAAGGCTAATGTAGTAGCCGATGCCTTGAGCCGAAAAGCTTATGCTAAGGATTGCTGCTATATGATGACATCTACTATGTTAACGTCTACTATTATAGATGATATCAAAACTGCCCAAGTAGAAGCTTTGAAAGAAGAAAATGTCGGTGCTGAGGATATTAGAGTACAGATGAAGAATATGGAAACAAGTGAGTCGGGATTGAAAGGTGTATACTTGAAGGATTTGGGTGCCGAAATATGGTGGAATGAGACAAGTAATCATCGAAGAAGCACACCAGTCTAGGTTTTCTGTACATCCTGGAAGTACAAAGATGTACAATGACTTAAAGGCAGATTTTTGGTGGCCGGGATTGAAGAAGGATATCGGCCAGTATGTTGAACGATGTAGAACTTGTCGGCTGGTGAAAGGCGAACATCAACAACCATACGGCAGTATGCAACCGCTTCCTATTCCGGAATGGAAGTGGGAGCACATTACTATGGATTTTGTTACAAGGCTGCCGAAAACTAGGCGTCAACACGATGCAGTTTGGGTAATCGTGGATTGGTTAACTAAGTCGGCCCACTTTATACCGATTCGAGAAAGTTATTCGCTGGAAAAGTTAGCTCAAATTTATATGGACGAGATAGTTTCTAGGCATGGAGTGCCTAAGTCCATATTGTCGTATCGAGATAGCCGATTTACTTCAAACTTCTGGTCGGCACTACAAGAAGGGTTAGGGACGAGAATAGCAATGAGTACAACCTATCGTCCGCAAACTGATGGCCAAAGCGAACGAACGATCCTTACTTTGGAAGACATGATGAGATCGAGTGTGTTAGATCTCGGTGGCAACTGGGATGATCATTTGCCACTGATAGAGTTTTCGTACAATAATAGCTATCATGCGACAATCAAGAAAGCACCGTTTGAGGCTTTATATGGAAGGAGATGTAGGACTCCTACATGTTGGAGAGAAACGGGTGAAACACCAATCGCTGGGCCAGCCTTGCTTCAAGAAACAAATGAGAAAATACAGTTAATCAGGCAGAACATGAAGGCGGCCCAGGACCGACAGAAAAGTTATTATGACAAGAGGCACAAACCGATCAACTTTGAAGTGAATGACTGGGTTTATCTGAAAGTATCACCCATGAGGGGTGTTACTCGTTTTGTGAAGAGGGGCAAGTTGGCTCCGAGATTTGTTGGGTCCTTTAAGATAATAGAAAAAGTTGGAAATCAATCGTATCGCCTAGAGTTTCCTGAAGAAATGTCAGGTATACATCCAGTATTTCACGTTGGGAATCTCCGAAAATCATTTAACACTGGAAATGAGGATTAGGCAGACCACACTGAGCTGCAAGTTGATGAAAAGCTTCGATATGTGGAGGAGCCGGAATGTGTATTGGATACTAAGATGAAGAAGTTGAGGAGCAAAGAGATAGAAATGGTGCTTATACGTTGGAAGCATCATAAGGGAGCAAATCATACATGGGAAGCTAAGTCAGAAATGTTAAGAAAGTATCCGAAACTGTTTGAATCCGAGTAACTTCGAGGACGAAGTTGAGCGTGGTGGAGCCCATGCTGTAACATCCTCGGATTTATTTTATTGTATTTTGGTTAATTAAGTGGAAAAATATATATTTAAGTTGAAATTTAAGCGATTATTATGTATTTTGGATATTTAGAAAGTTTGTTGCTATTTTAAAAAAAAATTTGAACTCGGAATCATTGTTATGGAGTATTAAGAAATTAAAAGTTATTAATGATAATTTTAAGAATAAATCAGTATTTTATGGAACCGGTTAAGTTGAGGGGTGAAATGTGCAAAAATGATGAAAGTTGAATAAAAAGGGCAAAAGACTTCATTTTCACCATTTCACTCTCTCACTACACTCTCTCTCTAGAAATTTCCTCTCTACATCTCTCTAAGATATCTCACAAACCGACCGTCCGATTATCGAGAATTATACGTCATCGGAAAGATCTCGAGGAGTACTACAACAATCTGCAATTGGATTTTTGATTTCGTACGAATTGAGGCAAGAATCGACTCTTTTAAGTTTGTTGTTTCGGTTTTGAAGAAACTAGAATTTCGAATCTGTTGTTTAGGGTGAATTGGAGCTTGTTTTGCTTGAAATATTGCAAGAATGTGATAGTATATGCATAATAGAATCGAATCTAGGCATGATACTTGACATATTCATGATTTTTGACTTAGAAATGAAGGATTTAAGCTGAAATGATGAACAAACTCGAATATGCAAAGAACAGAGTCGAAATGCAAGAACAAACTCGAGTTTGGTACTAGATTCGAGTATGTTTTCGAGTGTGTGTCATTAGATTCGAATGGGGGTTTCGAATCTACCCTAGATTCGAAGGGTGGGTTCGAATCTATCCCCTAAACTCGAAATAGGTTCGAATCTGATGCATGGGGGTCGAATCTAGTCATCAGATTCTAAGGTGGTTCAAATCTAACCCATTAAATTCGAGTTTAATGCCAAAAATTGAGAATCCTACTCTCTAAACTCGAGTATTATGAATGAAACTCATAAACAACACATAAAATGATACGAATTATACAAAGGACAAGATGTAAACTTGAAATGGGTTCAACTTAATTGTATTATGAATTTGGACAATAGACCAAGATGGGGGGGAAAATATTGCAAAACTTACAAAACATGGTTATATGAATTAAATCGGTTTTTGACTCGTGATATGGTTGTAAATTAACTTAACAGGTCCCTTGTGGTGTTGTTTAACCCACAGTGGGGTACTTGGTGGATCCGGTTGAAAGCCCGTGGAGAAATAATATTGGTTAACCTTTAATTACGCACCCACTGTGAGTACATATGATTTCGCATGTTTATATCTGCTTTATGATTGCTATTGCCTGCTGAGACATGATGCTTCATTTTTCGTTTGGAATTCTACTAACTTGCGTAGATTTAGATGCACATTCTTATTTGATGCATGTCCGTTCGTTTGTTGTGCATCTAACGATGGACCGGTGGGTCGCATCTGTTACTCCGATGTTACTGCTCTATATGACGCTGGAGCTGATCCCTCCAGGTCCGGTAGGCAGTATGTCATCCCCGATGTTATGTCTGTCTCAGATGGTTGGTTTTCATACCGAGCTTGGGGCTCGTAGGAGCGACGGCTCATGTGTGTCGTACTTTGTGTACGTGGAGAGTGCACGACGTGTGTCGTCGATGCTACTCTTGTGGGCTTCATAAGGATTTATAAAATGCGTAATCTTTGTATTCACTAAGCCTTTGCTTATACCTCAGTTGTTGCATTTTTACAGGAAAGGGAAAGTCTACTGCCGGACCTTCTAGTTAGGTCATTTTGGGAAGATTTGGAAGACTTAGCACTATTTCATCGGTAATTATGTTATGAGACAATGTTGTAATATATTCCGGATGATTGTAATAATTGTAATGGGTGTGTAGCCTTAGACTTGGTACCTTATAGCACTGTAGGGTGTTTGACACTGTTGCACTACTTTATTTATGTATTTTAATGCTTCCGCACTTAATTTAGGTTATCAGATCATTATGTTATTGCATGTTGGTGATAAATCCTGGGTGTTATGTAAATGGTGGTTGTTGTGGCAAGGGTGTCACACAAAGTTCATCACGTTTGATGATATCAGATGACTCGAATGCACCACATGAGCATATAGGCATATATATCACTTCTATGGTTTACCAAGAACCGGATGACCTACCCATGGAGTAATACTTCCAATAGATGAGAGGTAAGGGTCTTTCATATCTAATTCAGGAGGATCAAACACAGAGGGGTGTTGATTGGGTTGAGTAGAGGTACTGATAACTTTGATTCCCAATATATATTGCACTCAAATTCAATAAACCAAATGATTTTGTATTAAGAATATGAAGATTACAAAGAGAGAATTTGGGCACTCAATCTCTAGGAACTTTCACACTCTCAAACACACACATAGGGTGGTGGCTTCCCCAAAACCTTAGAAGAAAAATACTATTTATATCTATCCTTAAATTAGGGGTTTGTCCAAACACTCCCCTCAAAGTCTAGTAAATTAAGATTCCCTACAAAGTAAATTATCCCTATATACAAATTGAACCCAGACTTTTATTATATCTAATTATACACTCTTTTAGGGCTAACATGTAAACTGGAAATGAGAGGGGCTTAAATGAATGGAGATGTGGGTGCACTAAATCATGTTTTATTGATATAAGTGAGTCGGAGGGAGCTGTAGTTGAAAAATGCATTTGAGAGTTTGAAAAATGCATTAAATCATGTTTCATTTCTCATGGAGATAAACCTCATATGCTATCGATTTCTCATTTGGAGTTAATTGATATTGAAACTAGAAGACATCTGCTCCGGTCTCCAAACTTCATTAGATTGCACAATGTGTCTAGAGTCTAACTTTTATACACTGTTTCGGACACTTATTGAGTCATGTCTGTGTGACAATTAATGCTTGTCTAATGTGACAAAGCCAGAACAACTATAATGGTACTTTATTAAAAGTATTTCATGATGATTTGTTGGAAATCCTACCAGTGTCAACATCAAGCCAGCACTAAGCGTAGGTCATATAGTTCATAACTATCGTGTTAACAAGAAACCTAAGTGGTCCTGGTCGTTATTTTTCCCTATATTATTTTTTAATGTCCCAGGTTGCAAGGCCTAATGACTATTTGTGATGATAAAGAGTAGGTATTCACATTCGGAGGGGGAGTAAGCTACTTATATAGAATATTTGAGAAGTTTACATGATAATCAAGATTGTGTTAATCCTCATGAGGGGGAGAATAGGTTTATGTGTTCAGGGGGAGAAATAAAAAGAGAAAGATAGTTTCAACCATAAAGAAAGCAAAAATTTTGTGTTTGGTTGAATTATCAAAGGGGAGAGAACAGAGTTAAAGCAGAAGAGATCAGA
Organism: Centrapalus pauciflorus; assembly: GCA_020465985.1. Classification (NCBI taxonomy): domain Eukaryota; kingdom Viridiplantae; phylum Streptophyta; class Magnoliopsida; order Asterales; family Asteraceae; genus Centrapalus; species Centrapalus pauciflorus. The sequence goes on from JAANYP010003183.1 coordinate 73,949, forward strand.
GAAAGTCAAAGTTTAAAAGTTTAAAAGCTTCAAGTGATTTGAAGACTAAAGATGAATGAACAAATCATTTTGCAATCACATGACCGAGGAGTTTTACTTCTCTTAGCCGAAATTCGCACTTTGAAAGATTGACGTATAGTTGTTCTTTCTCCAACAACTCCTAAATTAGCCTCAAATGTTGTTCATGCTCTTCCTTATTTCGTGAATATATTAAGATGTCGGCTATAAAGACAATCACGAACTTGTCCAAGTATGGTTTGCACACCCGATTCATAAGGTCCATCAATACTGCCGGTGCGTGGGTTAATCCAAACGGCATTACTTGGAGTTCGTAATGACCGTACCGACATCTGAAAGGCGTCTTGGGAATATCGTCTTCGTGGACTCTGACCTGGTGATAACCAGACCTCAGGTCGATCTTCGAATAGAATCTTGACATTTTGAGTTGAAATAGGCCATTGATCCTTGGGAGAGGGTATCGGTTCTTTATGGTCAGCTTATTTAGTTCCCGGTAGTCGATACACATCCTGAAAGTTCCATCCTTCTTCTTTACGAACAAAACTGGAGCTCCCAGGGTGAGGAACTCGGCTTGATAAATCCCTTATCTAATAGCTCTTGCAGCTGGTTGGACAATTCCTGCATCTCTGATGGAGCTAAATGGTATGGAGCTCGAGCCACTGGTGCCACTGCTGGCACTATGTCGATATGGAATTCGACTTGTCTTGATGGTGGGTGTCCAGGAAATCTTCAGGAAAGACACTGGGGTAATCACATACAATAGGAATATCTTCGAGCCGCTTCTCCATCGGCTCGTTCTCCGTCATGTCGACTAGGATTTCCTGACAACCCTTTCGTAGGCACTTCAGGGTTCCGATGCTGGAGATGATGCTTACTTTGGTGTTTCTCTGTTCGCCTAGCATGATTAGGATATTCTTATTGGCCAAAGGTATGCACACCGTCTTCTTGTCACATACGATTTCTACACAGTTTTCCGATAACCAATCCATGCCTATAACCATGTCAAAACTCCCCAGTTTGATAGGCAACAAGTCTATTTCAAAAAGTTGACCTACTAATGCTAAGAAGCATCCTCAAATTATATTATTTGTTTTCAGTGTCTTACCGTCAGCAACCTCTATAGCATAAGTGGCATCTAATGCTGTAAGAGTGATATTTATCATGCTTAGTAAACTTAGTGGATATAAAACTCGTATCAGCACCGGTATCAAATAGTATGAATGCATAAGAGTTGTTGAGAAGAAACGTACCCGTGACCACATCGGGGTTCTGTCTAGCCTCTCCAGTCTCCACTTCCCATGACGAAAGCTCTCCCTTGAGCTCCGCCAATGTTCTTCAACTTCGGGCAATCTTTTCAGAAATGCCCAGCAGTGCCGCACTCAAAACACCCTTTTTGGGTCCGTTGTTGGTTCCTGCGTTGGAAACTCTACAATCCTTGGTCAGATGACCTTGTCTTTTACACTTTCCACACGGACCCGTGTGGTGATAGCTACACTTGTTGCAATATGGTTTGTTGCCTGTATAACTCTTATTTGCTTCAGACCCTGCCACATAGGCCTTTATTTTTTCTTGCTTCTTTTGGGGATGTCCAGAATTTTTCCCCGAGCGGTCTTCCCATTTCAGATTGTAATCAGAACTCTTAACTGTCGCTGCCCCTTGGCGTATCACTTGCTCAATCAAATTGTGTGCCATTCAGATGGCATTCTGGATTTTTTTGGGTTGGAGGAGGTTACATTCCCTTGGATCTGGGGGAGAATCCCCAGATGTATCATTCAACCTTCTTGTATTCCGGGGTAACCATCCCGGGAAATAAGAGGCTCAGCTCATGGAATCGGTTGGTGTATCCTATGATGTTCGTCCTCTTCATGGACAACTTCCAAAACTCGGCTTCATCTTTTGGAGTTTGCTTCTTGGGTAGTACTCATCATTCATCGTTTGTTTCAACTCTGCCCACGGGAGTTGATAGGCCTCATTAATTCCTACTGACTGAATGTAGGAGTTCCACCAAGTGAGAGCACCATCCTTCAGTGTGTGAGTGGTGAACTTTACTTTGTTGTTTTCCACGTAGTTGCTGATCCGGAAAATAGATTTTAGTTTCTCGAACCAGCGGGTAAGACCAACAGCACCTTCCGTGCCATTGATATACCTGGGTCGGCAGCCTATGAAACCTTTGATGCTGCAACCCCGTGGGTTATTTACTACCCCTCCCGCAACTCCACTGCTCCCGGAACCATTATGGCAGTTGCTCTCGAGGGCTGCAAATGTGTCAGCTACTCTTTGGGTCACTAACTGTTTAATCTCCTATGTATTAATCCTTCGTGGTGCCATGAGCTTGAAGTTCAGAGAAAATTAACACGGTGTAAGAAGATAAGTCTACGGGTTTGAAATTTACTAAGGAAGATAGTCATACTATATATAATCAAGCACAAATTTGTAGTTAAACTTAATGTTTCTTTAGAATAGCTTAATACATAATCTTTTACAACATGGGGTCAGGGTTTCCCTTAAAAATATTCAAGCCTTACCTAACTAAAAGATACACTAAGTAGAAAAAACAAACACTAAAAATATAATGATAGAGGAGGCACTAGGTTTGGGACGCCTCTGGGGTCTCTCCGTACTATAAGGCGTTGAGTCTCTGCTTCAATGGTGCGTTTCACGCCTCGCACTCTGCCAAGCATTGTCAAGGCTCGTCTAACCCATCTTGGTGGATCAAGTGAACATGCTTATTTGCCCAGGTAGATATTGGTGTTTTGCATTTATTCTTGCTCAATCCTTGATGTGATCTCACCGACCTCTTGGTGAGCGGTCCTTGCCAACAACAGAGGTACGATTTGAGTTGTGGGTTCCTGGGTGAGTGGTGGCAATTTCTCAGTGGATGGTCCTCCAAACTCAAAGTGGCTGGGGATTCCCTCCTCATCTCTCCACTCATGGAGAGTGTGAGGCATCCATCCCTAATGCCTTGTGTTTACCCGTCGCCGTTGCGGCGGGCTTTGCTTGGGGGCAGGCACTGGGATAGACTCCTGTTGTACCATTCATACTCTTTTTTTGGGTGTGTACAACATCAGTGGTCCATTGGGATGGTTTCAGAATGGGGTATATGATGAGACACATGGTGGTAGTGGAGGAATGATTGGTGCTGCGGTACTAGAGTTACCTTCCTCGTGTTTGGAAGGGTCTTCTTCTTCTTCGTTGATCGGATCTTGGTGATTTTCTGATTCAAAGTAAATTCAGTGTCATCTTGGTCCATTGGTGCATATTCGTCCTCGGAATCAGAAATGATAATAACCGTACCGTCCGACATGATTCTGTTATCAAGTTCCATTACAGTTGTTTTAGTTATTTACAAAATGGTTTAGTTTCTTTTAACAGTTATGGTCTAGGGTACTAATGCAACCTAGTTCACTATAACCATGGCTTTGATACGAATCTGTCACACCTCGATACCCTGCTTAGCAACGAAGCATGACGTCATGAAAGCAAAGTCACAATCGTAATGAACGACCACTATATGAGACGTCTTCAAAATATATGACTTATAAACAATGTTTTACAATTACGGAAATAAAGAGTTCACGAATGATGGAGATTAAAATACATGACCAAAATATAATCTAGTAATGCGAATAAATCTCTATGATGTTTGAAAATGCTTCGTGACTCCAAATAGTTGTAAACTTCGACTGTTTTCCATGCATGCGGAAAGTAGCCCTTATGGTCCTGAGAATAACGTGCTAAATACGTTAACATAAAGTTGTTGAGCTCATAGGTTTACACGATAACTATAGACAACGTATGGAAAGTAAAAGATTTCATCGAGTTTATAAACGAATCAATAATTTAAGTATTACCATAAGCCTCATGACACCGAAACTTAACTTATGATTGCCCTATGTGGTATCCAACACCATAATACCAATAATTGTCAAATGATTATGCATCCGTTTACAATTGGCACGACCAACCCGGATGGGAGCGTCAACCCAAATAGATCTATCCATAACATTCACGTTTACGATGTAATTAATGGTTCATGATTGAGGACAGTGGTGTAGAAATAACCTTATGTAATACATAAAATGATTCAAGTATGCCATAGAAAAAGTTGAGCATGGATTCTCACTGCAAAATAGATGATCATATAAAAATAGGGGCAATGAAAACTCACCGTAGTAGTGAGCGTAAAATGATGATAGAGTCGTTGACTTGAAATGAAGCTTGAACGGATTTAACCGAGTCCTAAATGATATCAGAGACTTAATAATTTTATAGATGATAATGTGCGTGTATGATGGTTTTAAACTTTAAATCTTCCAACATAACAAGTCCATAGATAAAACCCATTTAAAAGTTCAAGTTTATTTATAAGCATTTTACAGGATTTATCGAGGTTTTTCGGCCTACTTTGAGGCTGTTTTTAACCAAGATCCAAAATTATTTGGGATTTGATATTTTAAATCATGAAACTAATATATACAAGGAAATCTTGAAGGTAAAAATGGTCATTTTTCGAGGTGTTTAGGTTAGGGAAAAGTTTTGTTAAAAACCTTATGTTGGTCACAAATGAGCTGTTAGACTTTTCGGTTCCCAAACAGTATTTGGGGATTCAAAACTCCGAGTTAAACTATGAAAACTTCCATATCTTTAGTTAAGACATAGATCTAAATTCTAGAATAAGAATCAACTTATTTCGTTAAGTTTTGAATTAGTTATGATTTTTCAAATTTGATGTCATGTTTCAGCCGAAAAATCCAAAATTCACAACCTTGCAACAACTTGTGATTCTTGTTGTTTATTCCAAAACCACATGTATAAAGGGTTATGAAACTCATTTTTGAACATTGTCTTCATAATATTTATGCCTATATTATGTGTTTATATATTTATAAATACATTTGTAGTAACAACTTTAAAAATAAAAACTAGTAGTTCATAAAATTATCTTTTGATGAAACTTGTTGTTGTTGGTGATTATATAATATGCAAGACATAAATTTTACATAAATAAAAGAAGTGTATAGGAGAGTTTTTACTTACTTTGATGAAATAAAAGAATCAAATGTGCTAGAAGAAATGATCTTGAAGTAGTTGCAAACTAAACTTCTTGAATTATTGAAGAACAAAAGAAAAGAACTTTGGTGTTCTTGTCTTGGCCGACTTTTAGAGAGAAAAAGGGAGAGGAAATTTTGCTCTTGCAATGGTGTGGGAATAAAATGAAGAGATGATCTCTATTTATAGAGGATGAAAGAAATCTTGCAATGAACATGAAAGTTGTGGATCATCCTTTATCAACATGTTGGAAAAGTAGAAACAATGTAGGATTTCTTTTCAATATTATAATGAAAGTCAAAGGGGACACAAAAGTGTGTTCCCCTTTTGTGCGTGGCCAACCAAGAAGGAAAGAAAAAAGATAGGTTTATACATTTTTTTTTGTATGTATTTCAATGTATTTCTTGTGTATTTTCATTTTTATGTATTTCTATAAATACTTGTTGAACACACTTAGTTTAATGAAATTGTTTTTTGTCTTGCATAATTTAGGTTTATGAAAGATTGTTAATGCATAATTAACATTACTAATCTTAATTAAATTATGCAACCTAGTTAATTTAATTTATCATATCGTTATTTGATCGGATTAGTTTCTTGGTGGTTTCATCGGATCACACCAATGAAATTGTTTCTGATTCTAAGGAATTTCCTTACGAACTTGTTAATCACTTTGATTAATTACTAATGACTGTTGATTAAGGGACAAATGCTAAACTGATTTGTGTTGGTTGTTACAGTCAACCCATGGGTCTAAGAGTTAGAGTTTGAGTCCAAGTCATATACTTTTGTCTTTAAATATCTTGATTTAGGTTTTCAATTGTTGCTAATGCATGTGAGTATGTACAAATTTGTGTTTTCAAACTTTTGGTCATTTGACTGCTTAGTTAGAATGGCCATCTGAGCAGTGAGATTAGCAATGGCTTCAGCTTGCTTTGAATCATTCGCACCCCAACCGAAGTATTCACTCGGTGTCTGAGTTTGACTTAAGACCAGATCATCGATTATGTAAAAAGCCTCTTCAGGAGTCCTCTTATAAACCAACCCGTTACAGGCGGAGTCGATCAGTGAGTGATACATCGGGTGAACATTCTCATAGAAAACCTTCACACGGTGATTGAGTGTCATGTTATGATTTGGGCATTTCATGATAGACTCTTTATATCTCTCCCATGCATCATATAGAGACTCGTCATGTTTCTGCTTAAATGAGAGAATGTCACTCATAAGCTTAGTGGTCCAAGACGGAGGGCAGAATTTGAGTAGAAATTTTGATTCCATTTCATCCCAATTACGAATCGAGTTCGAGGGAAGGGACTCATAACACATCATGGCACGTCCTGAAAGAAAGTAAGGGAAAAACATCAGTCGGATTACTTCCCTTGGAACTTGATTTGCTATATACCCACCGCATGCTTTTCGGAATTTCTTCAGGTGGGAATACGGGCCTCAGAAGATAGACCGCAGAATTGGGCGTTGCTCTGAACTAAAGCGATCAGACTCGACTTTAGCTCGAAATTAATGGCATCGAATCCAGGATTAACTATTACACCTTCCGAGTCATCGGTGACCGGTTGGTTAAGCTCAAGTCGTTGGTACACCCTGTGTGACGATAGCAGTCTAAGTGTATTAGCATTTTGGTTCAAGTGATATTGCAAAGTATTGAATATTAATGAGTGTTTGATATATGTGTTTATATATGTTTCATAGTTATTGATTGTATGTTTGAACTTGATGTAATGTATTACAAGAAGTTCAAACATAAAGTTCAAAGATAAATTCAAACATAAGTTAAAACATAAGTTCAAATATAAGTTTAATATGTGAAATTCGAATTTAGAATAAATTTGAATTCATCATTAAATGACATTCGAATTTATAGTAAATTCGAATGTGCAATATAAGGCAGATTCGAGAGTGTCAAGGAGACAAACTCGAATGGGCCTTGGGCCTGATTCGAGTTTGGCCCATGACAAACTCGAGTGAGCCTCTATAATTAGGGATTAACTCGCACCATTAGTAGACTTTTGTAGATTTCGTGTGGGTAATAAGCAAAAGGCGATCTCGAGTTTATCAGCTGATAGTGGGTGTTTTCGGAGAGAATCATTGCGTAGGTTCGTTCGTTGTCGATCGTACAGCATTGTTGTAGTCTCCGTGTTTCGTGTGAGTGTTATATCTGTCAAGCCGCTAACGAGGATTACGCACTCGTTGACGTTGTCGCATCTAGATAGATCCGTAGTGCAAGACCTTACAAGTGGTATCAGAGCCTAAGGGGTGTTCTTCGTGTTCTTCGTGTTCATAAAGATACATCCTAGGTTTCATGACGCTTTTGGACGGTTAATCTCACTTGTTTTTTAGATTTTTTGAGCTTATCAAATTGGAATCTGGGAAATACTTTGTTGTAGTTCACATTTTTGATCAAAATCAATATTTTTACTTGTAAAAATATTGATTTAATCTGAAAAACGTGAAAAACTCGAGGTATTAGCCGTTTCTCGAATTTGCGGCGTTCGACTTTGTTAAGGAGAATTAGGGTTTTGCTCAGTCTCGAGTTTGACCAAAATACGCTCCTTTCGAGTTTCCTAAAAAGTGTTTTCGAGTTTGGCCATTTTGATTTTACTTTAGGCTTCGACTTTGCACTAAAGTCGAATAAAGGGGATTCAAATTTATCTGGGTTTCGAGTTTGACTAGAGTTCGAGTTTTACCATAGTTCGAGTTTGAATAGAGTTCGAGTTTACCTGGACATTCAACTTTGGAGACCTTCGACTTTGTCATCACTTTCGACTTTAATTGGATTTAAACACTTAACTCGAATTTAATTCCAAATAGGTTTAAATTTAATTATTTTCGAATTTACCTAAATTCGAGAGAATCAATTTAAATCAATTTCGAATTAACTTAATTAAGTTAAAATCCAATTACCTTTGAAACACTCGTTAAGGTTCAATCTATTGGCTTCATTCGTCACACATCTAAGTGTTTAGTTTTCACACATAATACACCTAAAATTCTAAGTGTTGTACATTATCTAGTTTGATATGTTGGTAGGCATAATACATATAGGGAGTCTCAAGGCTAATAAAATACTCAAGGAAAAGTCAAACGTGTCACTAACTTAGATGTGTGACCAATCGGTCTTAATTTTTATGATTAGAGACCTACAAACTTTGAGAATAACTAAGGTATGCAAACTTTCTGGGGATGTATAGCAACATCAGATACATCTAAAAATGGAAAGCATAGAATAATCATACTGAGTCGAGAGTCAAAACAAGTAACTCTGTTGTACGTAATGTTAGGCACAAAAAGGCCTCAGTCAAACCTGTTCTACATCCGAGGGGGAGATTTTATAATCAAACCTGTTGATGCATTTGAAGGTTGAATTTAAGGCCTGTTATATGCCTTATTGAAACCTGAAAATGATTTGCAATATCAGTCCAAAGCTGTTCTATATGTTGCATGTGTTGCAACTAAGACAGTTTGTCCAAGCTGCTCTGTCTGCTGAACAGGCTGGACATAAACTGTCTACGCTGCTCTACACTGTTGAGCAGCTTGGGCATTTTTAAAGTGTTCTGTTCTTTGTGAACAGAACCTGTTCTTTGTGAACAGGCTAAACACTTTATGGAATATGTTTCCAAGTCATCATGTATTGTTTTTGACTACAAGATCAGTTTACAAAGTCGAAGACAAAGTGGAAAACAGAACTGCTCAGCCTGCCCACGCTGTTCTGTAACATGAAGACAAAAGGTTATTTGAAAAAGGGTGACAGACCTTTTTCTTATATCAAAATAGGCCTTTACAAGGAAGAAAGACGCAAAGTTGACATTCCTAAATTAGTTAAAGGCAATGCAACAGTAGACAAAGTAAAAAGACAAAAGTTCTGCACATGTGAAGACAAGTCTGCTTTTCAGAAAAGTGCAGAAAAGGTTATGTTGTCTTTTCAACAAGACTTTTCCTTTTCATTCCGTCCAATGAAGATGTTTCTCTTAGATCCTCTAAAGTGAGTATAAAAGGAAGCTTCTAAGGTCAGAAAGAAGCGTGAAGAAAGCTAAGTGCTGAAACCCAAGAGTGAACGAGCAAGTGTGTTTTCATGCATGCAAGCCTGCTTGTGTAATACAGTTTCTTTGTGTCTAAGCTGTCCTACATAAGCTGTCCCTCTGAGTCTTGTAAACACAGTGAGTGCTTCTTAGTGAGTGTATTCATTGTATACTAGTTGAGACTGTCTTAGACTAGTAAGCATACTGTTGTATCTGTCATCTCAGCTTGAACTATTCCGCATTCAAGCTTGTTTGTAATTAACAAATTGTTGATAATACATACAAACATTGAGAAAATAGTGTGTAGTTTTTAAATTGCTGTATTCACCCCCCCTCTACAGCTTATAACTATATACTTTGGGAACCTCTCGGGACCTACAGGAACAGCTTTAGTAGAAGCACTCCTTGACTCTTCAAAGGTGACATTGATAGATTCATCTATCACCTTTCTTTTGTTGTTGTATACTCTATAGGCTTTGGAGATAGCAGAATATCCAACAAACACACCTTCATCAGCTTTGGGTTCAAATTTTTGCCAGTTGGTCCCTTTGATTCAGAATGAAGCAGGGACATCCAAATACATGGAAATAGCTAATGTTTGGCCTTCTCCCTTTGATTAACTCATCGAGAGACTTCAATGATCTATTTTGGGTGAAGCAGGCAGTGTTGACAGCTTCAGCCCAGAATGATGAAGGTAAACCAGATGCACACAACATGGTTCTAGCAGCTTCAATGAGAGTTCTGTTTCTCCTTTCAGCAACTCAATTTTGTTGAGGAGTTCTTACTGCTGAAAAGTTCTGTGAGATCCCTCTTTCTTCAAAGAAGTCCTCAAGAGTACCGTCTCTGAATTCAGTACCATGATCACTTCTAAGCTGCTTTACTTGAGTAGAGTTCAACATCTCCATCTTTTTTACAAATCCAATGATTTCTCTAGAAGCCTCTCCTTTGCTCTTTAGAAAGATCATCCATGTAAACCTGGAGAACTCATCAACCATTACTAGAGTGTATCTTCTTCCTCCTAGACTTGGGACACTGCCTGGTCCAAACAAGTCCATGTGGATTAAGAAGAGAGGAGTATCAATAGAGAAATTGTGCTTAGATTTAAAAGATGATTTTCTTTGTTTGCCTGTCTCACAAGCGGTGCAGAGTTTAGCCTTAACAAAGGTTATAGAAGGCAAAACTGTTACCAACTCTTTCTTACAGAGTTTGTTGATATTCTTGAAGTTCATGTGTGATAGCCTTTTGTGCCATAACCAGTTCAGGTCTGCATTGCTTCTTGAGATAAAGCAGGTTTCAGTTGTGGGATCAGCAGATTTCATGTCCACAACATATACACCTTTCTTCCGTTGTGCACACAACAAAACTTTGCCTTGGGAATCCAATATGTTACCAAGGTGCTCATCGAAGTTAACCTTGTAGCCAACATCACACAGTTGACTTATGCTTACAAGATTATGTTTCAGCCCAGACACATAGGCTACCTTTTTTAATACAGCAGCACCAGCTTGAAGAGTTCCATATCCTTCTGTGGACCCCTGTACATTGTCACTAAATGTGAATTTTGGCCCTTTTTCATGCCTGAGACCACTCAGCAGGTCCTTACAACCTGTCATATGTCCTGAGCAGCCACTGTCCAAGTACCAAACCTGGGATGGTTGTTTTTCCTGTAGAGTGTCATGGGAAAATATTAGTTATTTTTAGGGGAACTCATCGTAGGGATGAGTTCTCCTACTTCATCAACATTTGTTGATGGACCAGTGATATCCACACTAATATTCCCTATTTGGATAGTATCAGCTTGGACACTATCCTCATTGACTATGTTACTTCCAACACTGCTTGTTTTTGCAATGATGAAACTAGCAGAGTCAACAGGCCTCATGTCCTTAGTTTCAGGATAGTCCTTGGCCATATGTGTCTTCTTCCCACACTTATAGCATTTTCTCTTTTTAGCCTTTTTGGTAGAAGAACTTCCATAAACATATTCTGAATTATTTTTGTTGATCCTGTCAGCAGGTTTAGCAAACTTATTTCTATTTTTGGATGAATCAACAGTTTGGATGAAAGGCACAATGGCAACAGCTTTGTCTGTATCTTCTTTCCTCTTTTTGGGAGGACAGATATCAAACACAGGAAGTTTGATTGCCCTTAGACCTTCCACAGGTTTAGGAAACTTATTCCTAAATTTCTCAGGTTGAGCAATGGCTTTTCCTTTGCCCTTACTGAGATGTGATTGATGTTGCCTATCAACATGATCACTGCTTTTGGTTTTGAAAGACTTACCTTCATTTATAACAAATTTTCTATTATGATTTAAAAACTTATTTGAAACCATAGTAGATTTACTTTCAACATGAGACTTACCCCAGTTGAAAGCTGGCTGCTTACCTTTTGAAAACGTTTTCTTAAAATGGTCAGCATCAAAAGGATTGACAGGTCTCTTACCATCAGCTTTAGACCTAGAGCCTGTTTTGTCAACAGGTTTAGAGTCCAAAGCTGCAGTTTGAGCTTGTTTTCCTTTTCTTTTGCTTGTGTGTAGCAGCAGAGCACTTAGCAGGCGGATTTGATGGAGAACACATTCCATCATCAGCTTTTGGAGCTTTTTCACACAAGCTGTCAGTATTTTGAGGTCTGACAAACCTGTTTGTTGAGACTAGCTACCATTTACTTTCTGGATGAAAGTGCTGGAAAGCTCACCATGAGTGGATAAGTCATTTTTCATATTATTTATCTCAACAATAGAAACTGCTTTGTCAATATCCCCTCCAAGATAGACTTGGAATTATGCAGGGATCTGTTGAATGATGCAATGGCTGACTATTTGTGCTGACTGGCACCAAGGTCAACACTCTTTTGAAGCTTTGCATGTTTTATGTTTGTTTCTCTCTTTTCTTCTAGTAAAATGGAATTGATGTGTTTTAATTCATCAAGTTCAGTTTCCAACTTATGAAAACTGTCCAGTTTACTAGTTTTTGTGTCAAGATCAGTTTTAAGCTTAGAGATTTCAGACAATAAAACATTGTGCTTCTCAATAGCAGCTTTTAGATCGACAAGCATATATTCAAACATTTTTACTTTTTCATCAGAACTGTAAGCCATAAAATTTTGTACCTTGTACATCATTGTGGGATTCCGATTCTCTAAGCTGCTAAAGGCTTCAGCTTCAGCCAAGTCTTGTTTGAAGTTGCTAGTTAATGGGACATTAGTGTTGGCTATCAGACAGTTGTTATCTTCTTCATCTGAAGATGAGTCAGATTCCTCCCAATCACATGTCTCAGCCATGAGTCCCTTTTGCTTGTTGGAAGCGACTGAGTTTTCCAACTTTTTCAGCTTAGCCATGGCCATAAGGTACTTAACCCTGTAGGCATCATCCATGTTTGTCTTGAATCGTTTAGATGATTGACCAACAGCTTTAGACACACAGTCAGCAACTATATGGCCAGTTTTGCCACACTTAAAGCATTCAGCCTTAGTTTTATCAAATGCCTTCTTTTTTATGACATTTGAGTTCCTCTGCAGCATTCTTCCACCAAACCTTTTCTTGTTGAACTTTTTGACAAGCATTGCAATCATTTGCTCATCATCAAGTTCAACAAGATCTTCACCGTCTTCCTCTTCAGACATCTCTTCCCTTTCATCATCAGCCTGTTGATCAGGTTGTGTGAACACATTACACACCTGACCAATAGGTTGTCTCACGCTGGCCACTAAGGCAGCACCCCTCTTAGACATTTCCAACGCATTTCTTTTCTGTTGCCTTGACTGCTCATCATTCAGTAGGGATCCATACAAATTTACAAGATCCATACCTTTGATGCTGCCTGAATTTCTCAAGATAGTAGAAAATTAGTTCCATTCTTCAGGCTGGATGTCTAAGAACTTGTTTACCAGAGTTAAACTGTCCTTTGTGATCCCAACAGCTTTGAGGTCATTGATAAGAGCATGAACCTAGTATAGGTTCTGTGAGAGAAACCTTTGGTTTTACAAAGAAGAGTTCATACTGTCTAACAAGATTGTTAATCCTGTTATCCAGTGTGATTGTGGGACCATCATAGACGGTACACAAAGTATCCCACATCTCCTTTGCAGTCTTCATTTTCTCAACCTGTTTGAACATATCATGAGGTAGAGAAATGACCAGATTATTCCTAGCTTTTGCATCAAGAGCAACCAACCTTTTCTCTTCATCAGACCATTGAGCTTTGGCCTTCTCAAAGGTTCTGATCTCAGGGGTAGCTCCTTCAATAGCAGGACTGATAGTAGTAATAGAAGTTGGCACATAGGGACCTTCCATTACTATCTCTGGCAGTTGTACATCCAGATTCTCTAAGTAGAGCATCATTCTGCACTTCCAACCAGAGAAGTTTTGATGATTGAATTTGGGGGGTTTGGCCATTGAACCATCGTAATAGTAAGAGGAGGTACTGGTAGCACTGTTGTCCATGGGAAAATAGGGAGAATGAGAGATCTAGATTTAACACACACTCTATCTGCTCTAATACCAGTTGTAGGTCCCAAAAGGTTTCCCTAGTGAATTGTTCTAAGCTGTAGAGAGGGGGGGGGGTAAATTCGACAATTTAAAACTCTACACTCTTTTCTCAATGTTTGTGTATATTATTAACAAGTGTTAATTACAAACAAGCTTGACTGCGGAAATGTTCAAGCTGAGATGATAGATATAACAGATGTTCAACTAATCTAAGACACACTCAGACCAGATACAATGACTACACTAGGGGTGAGCAGTATTTGGTTTGTAATCGTAGAAACCGAAAATCAAACCTAACCGAATTCGATTTAGACCAAACCAAATATTAAATTCGGTTTTCGAATTGGTCTTAGACCAAATCGAATATTAAATTAGGTTTATGGTTTGAATTATGGTTTCACTAAATGTAGACCAAACCAAACCGAATTACCGAAAAAAAAATTAAATATTTATTAAATAAATTATATATATAAATTTATAAATCTTACAAATTTAAAATGGGCTTATCATTTATTTATTTAGTAATTGTGTCATTGTGGGCTGATATAATAACCCATTACTATTACCCAATCAACCCAAAGTCCAATCCAATTATCCAAATAATACTACACAGAGACGTGAGGTCCTACAACCCTTTTTAAATTCGGTAATTCGGTTTTCGAACCGAACCAAACCGAATTGTAAATCGGTTTTCGAATTGGTCTAGTTCCTTTTAAATTCGGTTTGGTTCGGTTTTCGAATTAGCCTAAAAAAATTTTCAATTCGAAGAAACCAATTCGAGGAAACCAAAGAAACCTAAAACCGAACTGATGCTCACCCCTAGACTACACTCACTTAGATGCACTCACTGATTTTACAAGACACAGATGGACAACTTGAGTAAGAACAGCTTAGACACACTTTACTGTTTTATTCAAGCAGACTTGCATGCATGGAATAACACACTTCAATGCACGATCTGATTTCTCACTCTTGGGTGATATTTCACAACCCTTAGAAGCTTCCTTTTATATTCTCACGGAGAATCTCAGTGAAGCTTCTTTATTGGACGATGAGATAGTGGGATGTCTTTCCAGAAAGACAAAACAACTTTTCTGCACATTCTGATAAAGCAGACTTGTCTTCATGTAGCAGAATCTTTGTCTTTTTCTTTTTGTCTCTGTTGCATAAGCCTTTAACCAAAAGAGGAATGTCAACCTTGCATCTTTCTTCTTTTATAAAGGCCTTTTTTGATATAAGAAATGGTCTGTCACCCATTTCAAATATCCTCTTTGTCTTCATGTGACTAAACAGCGTAGGCAGCTTTGGCAGTTTCTGTTTTCCACTTGTCTTCGACTTTGTAAACTGATCTTGTAGTCCAAGACAATACATGAGGACTTGGAAACATATTGTGACGTCCTTGATAAATTAATGATATAATTGTAGCAATCACCAGGATCGACTAACAACCCAATGAGTATCATAATAATTGAAATTGAATATTTAAATTAGAATTAAGCGAATCCACACTAAAGCAATGAAAGTAAATGTCTACAGTGTTTAAGTCTATCTATTACATCATCATAATTGTTTTAATAGTAACAAATTCCCAGCCCCAAAGCTACATCGTCCATGTACCAATTAGCTTCTAAGGTCACCGAGATAAGAATTTGATTGCTTAAGATGAAGGTCCCGCTACACTCTTGCCTTTGCCTGAAACAATGTGAGTCAACAGTAAGCTAAATGCTTAGTGAGATAACAGATTATACATACAACAAATATTTCTTTACAAGCAATGCTTAACCATGGGCAGTGTAAGCCCCATGTATGTGAAAACGGCAGTGAAAGCCTCAATGTGTGAGTAAACCATGCAGTGCTAGCATGGGGTGGCAGTTCAATATGCTGATCGGGGATGTGCCGAACCTGATGGGATACGAGTGGGATGATCAGTCCCCGACAGTGGCCTGCTGTCAGCCCCAGTCCAGGTCGCATCAGATTATGAAGTAATGATCATGCAGTGCAAGCATGATGTAAATAGATGCACTTTCAAATGAACGCTGGCTACATGTGTGTTACATGTCAAGTACGAGTGTGCATCATAACAACAAATCATTTCATGAGTGCCAAATGAAGTATATGAACAACGTGAACATGCCATTGACAATAAATGTTCGAATGACAATCTGTTACTCACAGTGGTTGGTATTGTGTGATTTGTCCCTGAATCAATGTGTGTTTTGATAACACCACAATGATCTGTAAAGTAAGTGTAATAATGATTTTGTGTCAGTAATTGCTTAAAACTTAAATCCTGAAAACTAAATGTAATTGGGTCAGATTTCGGACCAGATCCGAATTCGGATGGTCCGAAACACCGATGGTCCGAATTATGGTTGAATTCCGAAATAGGGTGTGGTCCGAATTGGGGTGATTCAAAATGGGTGGTCCGAAATGAGGATTTGTCCGAAATTGACAGGGTCCGAATTAGGATGGGGATCCGAATTGGGATGAACCCGAAATGGGGAGTGTCCGAAGCCACTGTTGGTCCGAAATGGCTTCTGGTCCGAACTCGGATGTACAGGACCGAATTTGGTGTTGGTCCGAAATGGGGCAGGTCCGAGTTCGTACTTAGAAGTTTTTCCAACATTTTCCAGAAATTATGTTTTGTCCATTTTTGCATGTTTCGGTAACTAAAATAGTAAATATGAACTTAGAAACACTATTTCAACTTATATCATAACACTTATGTACCAAAACAACCCATTTGTGTCCATTTTCTACATGTCTCGATAAACACACACACTAAAATACACACTTATCTAGAAATCATACTTAGAGGTGGAATCTGATTCTGAAATTTGGTACACTACATTATCAACCTTCGATTTTAACATTGCAACAAAAATATACAACATGCATTAACATTTGCAACAATAATCTTAGAAATCGGTTTTCATAAAAACCGAACCAAAACTTCAAAAATCCGTAAATATGAGTAATTGTTACCTCAAATCGTTTGTTGCAGCAGTTATAGTTCCTAAAATGCCACTTGAATCCAACTTTTACACCTTTAATTTGATGATTTTTGTGTGTTCCTTAGATGAAGCCGAGAGAGAGAGAGAGAGTAGAAAGAGAGAGAGAGAGAGTACGGTTTAGAGAGAGAGAGTAGAGAGAGTGTGTGAGTGTTGAAATGAAGAGTTTTCCATCTATTTATTTGCTATTTTGACTTATTTGCACATTATACCCCTCAACTTCGTATTTTCATATTTAACTGATATTTTGATCAAAATTAACCTAAATTGATATAATCATCCATAACTACAACAATTAATCACTTAAAATTGTAAATTACATATAATTGAAAATTTGGGATGTTACACATATTCCATAAAGTGTTTAGCCTGTTCACAATGAACAGATTCTGTTCAACAAGAACAGAACACTTACAATCTGTCCAAACTGCTCAATAGAACAGAGCAGCGTAGACAGTTTATGTCCAGCCTGTTCAGCAGACAGAACAACTTGGACAATCTGCCTTTGTTGCACCAATGCAACAGGGTAAACAGCTTTGGATGATATTGCAAATCACTTTTCAGGTTTCAATAAGGCATTAACAGGCCGTAAATTATGCCTTCAAGTGCATCAAACAGGCTTGATTAAACCTCTCCCCCTAAGACGTAGAGCAGGTTTGATTGAGGCCTTTTTCTGCCTAACAATGACATTCCCACAAATTTTGCATAATTTATGTACCCTTAAGATATTGTCGGGTGTCCAGTCATTAATGCGTGCACTACCAGAATTTCTTGTGGTTTCACATATGTGGTGTCTTGATGACGCGGAAGTATGTTAAAGATAACAAATTTTCACATAACTTCGGTTAACGGGCATAAATCACCTCTATTGAAGGCGGTATAGGTCCGGGCAATTCTAATCGAAATACCAAAAACAGTTGCTATCATTTGATCCCATTGATTAGTCCATTTGTTAACTGTACGCATTCTATCCCCTGGTATTAGACAATGTCCAGAACTTCATAGGACGAGGTGTTTCGGTGTCAATTAAGAATTCTTCATATATTTTTATTCTAGAAATTAACACCTCTTTGTTTCCTACCCTTCCCACTAGTTCAAAATCATGTTCCTCAGACCTCTCAATCCTACGCATTGTGACGAACCACTGTTGGATTAAACTAGTATGAATATACGGAAGTTCCCATTGTATGGCTTTAGCCCATCCTAGTCTCTCAAAATACACTAATATTTCAAAATTATCAAAGTCAGACTCTTTTAGGGTACGCTCTATGAGAAACCTAGGGGGTTTACCATTGTTAGTGTTTGGTGGAATTTCAGGGAACTCCACATTGAGTGGTTTTTCAAAACGAACATCCCTAGGGTCGTGGGTTCTCATCCTAGGTTTTTGGGAAATTCTAGGACGGTTATCGTTTGCATAGAACTGGGTTGACATCTAAAAATAACGCAAATTCAAAGGATTAAAAATGTGGGGTTTTTATATAAATAATGCATGATTATTTTAAACACCCTTTTTCAATAATAAACAAACTAATCCTAAGTCTCACCAACAATGTGAGCCCAATCTAACCCTATCAAATGCATGAACTTTAATAATAAATAATCAATGAAAACATAACCTTTTACGACAAAAAGTTTATAAATTATAATAAATACGGAAAAATGCATAATTTTTACAAAAGTTTTGCAAAAATAATTTTATATTAATTAAATGAATATTTGAAAATTATTAATAACCATTTTTTACATAAAACCATGTAACTCCCAAAAACTCAACCCATGCATGCATGCATGATGAAACTTTATGAAACTAGGGTAGAATTAAGTTAAAGGGATTATAGGGAGTATACCTTGCTAGAAATTGAGAAGAACTAACGTCGGATTGAAGATTTAACGTGAAAAAGATGAATTTTCTAAGGTTTTTTGGCTTAGAAATCGAGATCCGTCGTTTCTGTAACTAGAATTAGGGTTTTGGAGTTATGGGGACGATCACTACGATTTTTATAAGATTTTGAGTACGTCGGGCCGCAAGGCAAGCGCAGGCCTGAGCCCGGGCCTCTGGATTCGCGATCTGGGTCGTGCACTGGTCTTGGAACCCTAATTCATTAATTTTTTAATTTTTACGGGTACTCTTCCCAACTTACGCTCTTATTATTGGGTTAAAATAATTCTGCTACGTGCTTAAAATTTTTATTTTCTGATGCGGGGTCTTATTATTTAATTTAAATCCTAATTTCTAAACACAACCAAGTTCAGGAGGATAAATCCTCCCCAAGTTAATTGAGTACACACAATTAAGCAAATAAGCAAATAAACACACATAAAAACAATTAAATTCAGATAATCAAAATATTCTGGGTTGCCTCCTAGAAAGCGCTAAGTTTTACGTCTTCAGCCAGACGTACTGCTCTAAACTAATTAATTAACCTTAGGATCTTGTAATCTGATGAGTTCAAATACTAACATATCATTGGTGGCCCATTGAACATATAATTTAAGTCTATGTCTGTTTACTTTAAATGGCTCACCACCTTTCGGGTCATGTATTTCTACCGCACCGTGTGGGTAGGTATTCGTTACAATATATGGACCTGTCTATTTACTTTTTAATTTACCAGGAAATAATCTAAGTTTTGCGTTAAATAACCAAACTTTATTTCCTTTAGTAAATATTTTATTTTTAATCATTCTATCGTGGAAAACCATAGTTTTCTCTTTATAAATACTAGCGCTTCTCTACGAATTTCTTCCAGTTCATTTAATTGGAATTTCCTATCAACAACGTCATTATGTAAATTAAAATTAGTGTTTTTGATAGCCCATAGCGCTCGGTGTTCTAATTCCACTGGGAGATGGCAAAGTTTACCATACACAAGTCTATATGGGGACATACCTATCGATGGTTTAAAAGCGGTTCTGTATGCCCATATAGCATCCTCTAATTTTTTAGAGCAATAGATAAGGTCTGACAGTTTTTTCAAGGATTCTCTTGATCTCTCTATTAGAGATCTCGACTTGTCCACTTGTTTGCGGATGATAAGGCGTTTCTATTCTATGGTTAACTCCATACTGTTTAAGGAGTTTAGAAAAATGCTGATTATTAAAAGGTGACCCTCTGTCACTGATGATAGCCCTTGGAATACCGTGTCGTGCTAAAATAATTCTTTTAACAAATTTGCACACAACCCTATTATCATTAGTGTGTGTAGCTTCTGCTTCCACCCATTTGGAAACACAATCTATTGCAACTAAGATGTACTCATATCCAAATGATTTTAAGAATGGTCCCATAAAATCAATGCCCCACACATCAAATATTTCTACGATTAATATCGGGGTCATAGGCATTTCATATCTTTTTGCGATGCCACCAGTTTGCTGGCATCTTGTGCATCCATTAACAAACTCGTAGGCATCCTTAAATAACGTGGGCCAGAAAAACCCACACTGCAATATGCGGTGGCCAGATTTCTTTGCGCTGAAATGGCCACCACATGCATAAGCATGGCAGTGTTTAAGAATATCTTCGTGTTCCGAATTAGGGACACATCGTCTTATAATTTGATCTACTACTATTTTAAATAGATCAGGCTCATCCCAAATGTATTGCCTTACTTGAGCATAGAAATATTTTCTTTGTTGTAAGTTCCAGTTCTCTGGCAATCTTCCTGTTATGAATAGTTAACTAGATTCGCAAACCAAGGAATTTTAGATACAGATAATAATTGTTCATCAGGGAAGGAGTCTCTAATTTGATCAGTTGAGTTTGTTGGGATTAATTGAAGCCTTGATAAATGATCGGCAACAACATTTTTTGTGCCTTTTTTATATTTAATTTCTAAATCAAATTCTTGCAATAGAATGATTCACGGAATTAATCTAGGCTTGACATCCTTCTTTGCCAATAAATGTCTTAAAGCACTGTGGTCAGAGTACATAATTACTTTTGCCCCCCAAATATATGATATGAATTTATCTAGGGCAAACACTACAGCTAATAACTCTTTTTACGTAGTGGTGTAATTGATCTGTGCCTCATTAAAGGTTTTACTTGCATAGTAAATCACCACTGGCTTTTTCTCAAATCTTTGTTTTAAAACAGCACCAACTGCATAATCACTTGCATCACACATGATCTCAAATGGTTGAGACCAATCCGGAGAATGCAGAATTGGCGCTTCGGTTTAACAATTAAATAGAACACTAGAAATAAATTACAAGGAATTAAACCAAAATAATTATTACAAAATAAAGTCACAAGATCGAAATTAAATATCTAACAATCTCCCCCTTTTCAATCATTGTGGATGAACTCGGGCATGATCAGTCGATTCTCTGAGGCCAAGGACGATGTTGAACCATCGAGTCACTTGCCTTATATGTAGCCTCTCGTTCAACAGTTCAATGGCGCAGAGCATGTCTTTGTAAGGTTACCTACCTACAGATCCAATCTTGACGCGACACCGTCCAACGAGTGTGGAATCCTCGTTAGGGGTTTAACGGATTGATCACGCAAACGGAAACACGGAGACTAACACAATGATAGACGTAATAACGAAAGTCCCGACACGTGAATCTCTCCAAAAACTCTCTGCAAACACTCACACGTTGGTAATCGCTCTGAACGCTAATCTCTGCAAAAGTTTTTAATCAAACCTGATTAAACATTAATTATAGAGCTTAAGTTCGAACTTGGCCCAGACAAGTTCGTGAAGGCCCAAGCCCACGAAGTTGTCCACCATAAGTTCGAACCTAGCCTTTGAACTTATGTTTGAACTTATCTTTGAACTTAAGTAAACATCAAACACAAACAAGATCAAACATATATAACGAATATCAAACATATGTATTAACTTGTAATAACGAAGCCTGAACTATTACAAAAGACTATCTACACTTAGACTGCTATCGTCACACAGGATGCACAACAGTCTTGTATTTCTCTTGGTTTTCTTTTAAGTTCAGGGATTGTTTGAGCATCTTCTTCTTGTATTCTTTTGTTAAGCTTGGCTCTGACTAATCTGATTATACCATCTGAATAACAAGGCAAGTCTTCGAGGCGCATGAACCTTTTCTGCCCTTTCTGGTTCAAAAAGATGATTCCCGACTGCCCCCTCATCAAGACTTTGAAAGCTGGGTAGTGGTCTAGAAGAAAGATATCTTGCTCTGGAGCTCTTAGACCGACTTTAACCAAAGCACTCTCAATCGCCATTTGAAAGTCTCTTAAGCACATAACAATAGAGCGGCGATTCATGCTTCTGACAAAGGCGGCAAGAGCAGTGACATGAGATACACGTTTTTAACCTTATTTTTCAATTTGTTGGGTAGAAACTCGATGTCGTCTATGTTTACGAAATCTAGGTCACTTTCATGCAAAAACTGTACAGATCCATCCTGTCGGAGCACTTCAAAAGCAAGAGTGTACACTCGAGCTCTTTTATACATATGAATGTTGTTGATCTTTACAATCTTTGAATTTGACCAATAGTTATCCTTTTCTCTCTTTTCCCTTAACATCTTCTGA
>JAANYP010003184.1:0-75624 GCA_020465985.1 Centrapalus pauciflorus
AAAATGATATATAAAAGAAATATTTTGGTTAGGGACCAAACATGAAATAAAGAGAAAGGGTAAAATCTTCATTTTAAAAAAAATTATTGGAGAAAATGACCAAAACCATAACAAAACGCCAACTATAAGTACTGTAATTGTAATTTTATCATGAAAATGATGGTAACCATAATTTTCATATAAGCACAGGGACGAAAATTGTAATTTACCCTAATTATTATTAATGGGGTAAATTACAAATTTCGTCCCCGTGGTTTATTAGAAATTATGGATTGAATTCTTTAACATTAAAAATTACATTGACAATCCTTATTATTGAAGGTTTTTATACGGATATGGTCTTTTGGCCATTTAAAATGACCAATTTGCCCTTACTTGTTTAATAATTATTATTAGTGTTGTTTTTATTCATATTTCTATTATTATTAAATAATAGACTGATCTAAAAAATTATAAATACCAATAAAACTATTTTAATATAAAATACATAAATTTGAATAATAAAATATTAATAAAGACAAATTCATAATAATTATTAATTAAAAACTAAAAAATAACGTTTTGAGTTATATTTTTTTACTTTAAAAAAGTAAACCTTTTTTAAAAAAATTAATGTAAAATATAACTCATTCTTCAATGTGGCATATTGCATAAATTCCATTATTAATTACAGATGGATCGTAACGAATGGATGTACAACATAGAACGTGCTTCAATCGAATATTTGAATTGTCTGACTCGTTTTCTAAAAGTTGCTGAGGAGGATCGGTCCAACAAAGGAAGACGTGAAATTTGGTGTCCTTGTAAAAAGTGTAAAAATTTTCATATGTACGAAGATTCCGATGTTATTAGATCACATCTAATAGTGGATGGGTTTATGGAACGATACACGTGTTGGTCAAGACATGGTGAATTGTTATCTACAAGTACCCATGTTGTTTCTAAATTTAATGATGATGATCATCTTGAGCCGACCAACAACGACAATTATGACCATTTGGATGACATGTTACATGATTTGGAGGATGAAGTTGCTGAGAACTCTCACGATAAGTTTCAACAATTATTCGATGACTCAGAAAAACCATTGTATGTTGGTTGTACGAAATTCACCAAGCTTTCTGCAGTGTTGAAATTGTTTAATTTAAAAGCAAACAATGGTTGGAGTGATAAGAGTTTCACAAATTTATTAGAGATTTTGCATGATATGCTTCCAGAAGACAATGAACTGCCAGATTCATTATACCAGGCGAAAAAAATGATGTGTCCGATGGGATTGGAAATTGAAAGAATACATGCATGTCCAAATGATTGTATATTGTATAGAAACGAATACAAAGACTTGCATGAATGTGTTGTATGCGGTGCATCTAGATATAAGCGGAAGCAACAAACAAACCAAAATAATGATGTGACGAAGAATGGACCACCTGCCAAACTATTATGGTATTTGCCCATCGTGCCAAGATTAAAGCGATTATTTGCAAATGCTAAAGATGCAAAATTGTTGCGTTGGCATAAAGAAGAACGTAAAAATGATGGAAAGTTAAGACATGTTGCTGATTCTCCTCAATGGAGGAATATTGATGCTGATTTTGTAGAATTTGGCAAGGAATTGAGAAATATACGGTTGGGACTAAGCTCAGATGGAATTAATCCTTTCGGAAACATGAGCAGCCGACACAGCACCTGGCCAGTTCTTTTGTGCGTCTACAATCTTCCGCCTTGGTTAACAATGAAAAGGAAATACATCATGATGTCATTGTTAATTCAAGGTCCAAAACAACCTGGTAACGACATTGATGTATATTTAGCTCCATTAATTGACGACATGAAAATATTGTGGAGTCCAGGTGTTGAGGTGTATGATGCATATAAGAAGGAGAATTTCATATTGCGGGCCATGATTTTTTGCACCATAAGTGACTTCCCGGCCTATGGTAATTTGTCAGGATACAGCACAAAAGGAGGGAAGGCTTGTCCAGTTTGTGAAGATGACACATGTTCGTTGTGGCTAAAAAACTGTCGAAAAATGGTTTACATGGGACATCGAAGATCACTTCCTAGGAGTCATCCATATCGTAGACAAAAGAAAGCATTTGATGGTAAAACCGAGCATGGCATGATAAGGCCACCATTAGATGGAAAAGCTACATTTTCTCGAGTTGCAGATATAAACATCGTGTTAGGGAAGAATGGTATAACTCCTCCAAAAAATATATGGAAGAAAAAGTCAATATTTTGGGATTTGCCATATTGGAAGCATTTGCGAGTCCGGCATTGTCTTGATGTCATGCACATAGAGATAAATGTATGCGATAACTTAATAGGGTTGTTGTTAAATATTTCGGGGAAAACGAAGGATGGGATTAATGTTAGAAAGGATATGGTTGAAATGGGAATTCGACCCGAGCTTGCTCCCGTTGAGAATGATGGAAAGCGTACATTTCTACCGACAGCTTGTTATACCATGTCAAAGAAAGAGAAAACACAATTTTGTCGATGTTTGCATGGTTTAAAGGTTCCATCTGGCTATTCTGCGAACATTAAAAAATTGGTGTCGATGAAAGATTTGAAATTACTTGGAATGAAATCTCATGACTGTCATGTTTTGATAACACAAATGATTCCTATCGCAATTCGTGGAATATTGCTAGACCGCATTCGCCACACAATCACCAAACTCTGTTTGTTTTTTAACATGATTCATTCAAAAGTGATTGATCCTGAGGTATTGGATTCATGGCAACGTGATATTATTATCACTCTTTGCCAACTGGAGATGTACTTTCCACCTTCTTTTTTTGATGTCATGGTTCATCTTGTATCTCATATAGTAGGAGAAATAAAGGCTTGTGGACCCGTATTTTTACGGTACATGTATCCGTTTGAGAGATATATGGGTTTCTTAAAGGGATATGTAAGGAATCGACATCGACCTGAGGGTAGTATCGTGGAAGGGTATTCATCAGAAGAGGTTATTGAATTCTGCACCAACTACATGAAAGATGTCCCAAATATCGGCGTTCCACAATCTCGGCATGAGGGCCGACTTCAAGGGGTTGGGACGATTGGACAAAAAACAGATATCGCCAAACAAGCAGATTTTGACCAGGCACATTTCACAGTCCTACAACACATGACAGTTATTGCTCCATACATACATGAGCACATGGCATTGTTAAAAGCAAATAACAGTAAACGGACTGAAAAATGGGTGGTTACCGAGCATAATAGAACTTTTTCAAACTGGTTGAAAGATAAGGTAAGAGGCGAGCTTGGAAGAACTGGTGTTGATAAAACAGTACAACAGTTGGGATACGGCCCTCGATATGTTGTGACAAAATACCAAGGTTACGACATCAATGGATATACTTTTTACACCGAACAACAAGATGAGAAAAGTACGTTACAAAATAGTGGAGTTACGTTAATCGCCGCAACAACAGAACTCCCAAGGGTGAATCACGCCGAGAGGTCGAGGATTGCCAAAAGCTCGTATTATGGGGTCATTCAAGAAATATGGGAACTACATTATGAATCGTTCACTATACCATTGTTCAAGTGTAAATGGGTTGAGAACGAACGAGGTGTTAAAGTGGATAATGATGGTTTCACAATTGTCAATCTTTCTACAAATGGGTATACATCCGAACCATTCATTTTAGCAAAACAAGCAACTCAGGTTTTCTTTGTTGAGGATCCAAAGGATTCGAGATGGCATATCGTACTCCATGGTAAACGACGTATAATTGGAGTTGAGAATGTTGTAGACGAGGATGAATACGATCAGTTTGACGAGCTACCTCCGTTTTCTATCGGCATTCCATCTACAAATGAAGATATTATTGATACCGGTTATTTAAGATCCGACCACACCGAAGGATTATGGATTGTTAGATCCCGTGCTACCTGAATTTGTACTAAAGTAAGTTATTATTTTTTTCGAATGTATTTTTATTTTTATGGATGAAAAATAACATAAAATTTAAGTTTGACAAAAAATGGGTATTGATGACAAATTTTTTATTTGTAATTTAATAAATTTTAATTGATAAAAATTGAGATTTCATTTTATATATAATATAAATTATATATTTATCTTTCTTTTTTTATAATAATAAGTTGTATTTATCTTTTATTTAAAAATAAAATTAATAATAAGTTGTAGCTATCTTTTATTTAAAAATAAAAGTTGTATTTATCTTTTATGGTGTAACGTGGAAACGACACCTAAGCGTTTGATGTTCTCTTTTATTATTATTTTATATATATATATATATATATATATATATATATATATATATATATATATATATATATATATATATATATATATATATATATATATATATATATATATATATATATATATATATATAGATAGATAGATAGATTTATCTATTTAAAATAACAAATCGTATTTATCTTTCTTTTTTTATAATAATAAGTTGTATTTATCTTTTATTTAAAAATAAAATTAATAATAAGTTGTAGCTATCTTTTATTTAAAAATAAAAGTTGTATTTATCTTTTATGGTGTAACGTGAAAACGACACCTAAGCGTTTGATGTTCTCTTTTATTATATATAATAAAATAATAATAAATATATATATATATAGATAGATATAGATGCTTAACTTTTTTATTCTCATCTTTTATAAATAGTTGTTATTTTTTAAATTATATAAAATACTGAAAGTTTTTGGTATTCCCGCTTTATAAAAAATCCTTTGACCTAGCTACTTCCATGGTCTCCCGCCCCTTTTACCAGGTTCTTCACTTCTTCTTCAATACACACATTGCCATCACATCCGACGTCGTATCCGGTGCCGCTAAAAGTCTAGGAGGCACAGCCATCGACTCCAGCGGCCGTCTCTTTTGGCTCGAATCACGGCCTACAGAATCCGGGTATCGCATAGCTTTGTTAATAAAATAATCGATTTCTTTTACCGTTTTATGAGAGCTTAAGTATGATAATTTTATTGTTATTTACAAGCAGTCTATTGATTCGAAAGGTCCGACCAAATAACTATTACATTAGCCGAGTGTTATAGATGCCCTAAAATTTATACATAAATTATTGATTGCATATGAAATTATGGTTTTCAAATTTCACTTTGTGAATCCGGTAGTTTCTCTAATTGTATTTGAATTGGGATTCTGAAATGCTTTAATTTTGTTGATGATTTGCAGGTTATAAAATGGGGTTTTACAAATATAATTTTGTGAATTTGTTTTCTTTTCCTCTTTTTCCTGGGTAGATTTCAACTTTAGTTAACCTTTAATTTGTTTGGAGAAGTTTGTTTTTTTTTTATTAGTAAATTAAGGTTTGAAATAGGAGTTTTTCATAAATCCAATATTGTGAATTCCTTAGTTTTTTTTAGTAATTTAAGGTTTGTTTTACGAACCCATGTTCTGATTTCTTATGGTAAATGATTCTGTAGCGCTTGTTGATCTTTTGAAAAAAACACCTGACGGATGTATATCTATCTCCTTATGCTCACACAAGCAAATGAGAGTATGCTTATTCTTGTATTGTGTCCAAAGTGGTTACAAAAGTGATGGTAAACAAAAACTGATGGAAAATAATCAGTGTAATGAAACATATATTTCTGTGGTTTGGTATGTATTTTTTATAATAAATAATTACATCGATTGCAAAGACAGGTTTAGAAGTTTTTGAAGATTGAAGATTAACATCAATGCTATAAAGTCAAGATTATATAAATGTAAGT
The DNA here is from genome assembly GCA_020465985.1 of Centrapalus pauciflorus. Taxonomy (NCBI): domain Eukaryota; kingdom Viridiplantae; phylum Streptophyta; class Magnoliopsida; order Asterales; family Asteraceae; genus Centrapalus; species Centrapalus pauciflorus. The sequence continues at coordinate 5,740 of JAANYP010003184.1, forward strand.
TTTTTACGAACTAGCTTATGTTTTCAATTTTGACAAGTAGAATAGTTATTTGCAGAATTGAAACCCAACATGGTGGTTGCATATGTTTTTCAATCTTATTGATATGGTGTATTTTTCTGCTTTTTATGCTTAAGTTGTTGGACAAAACCTGTTGTTCTAACTTTATGTTTTTAGAATCCGATAGAACTTAGGACTAACCCATTTTTCTCTGGCACCCGTTTGTTTTCTTCAGTATCGATATATATAGATAGATAGATAGATACATGTGTGTGTCTATATGTATATGCTCTGCACTTACACACTTACTAATTTCATGCAAGGAAAAAGAAACCTGCTGTGACTGTTGATGTTGGGGTCTGTTTCTGCTACACATTGACACACACAACACATACCTCCTTAATTAGTATGAAAAAAAAGTTTGCTGTGTTCTGTTTTACATGCTACACACATATACATATACACGCTGCTTATACATCACATGCATATATATCCGAAACAAATACCTACATCAGTCGGAAAAGAATGCAAGCATGGGACTGACGAATCTTGTTGGGCCAATTGAAAAGGTTTCTATTTGTGATCAACCTGTAAAAGGTTTTTATTTCATGGTCTTTAATGTCCCAGAGGTAATATTATACATTTCCTTTAGTTACTTACAAAACTAGTATTGACTTAAGCTATATTATACATTACAAAAATGTGTCAGTACCTATATTATTTTGAGTTTTGTGCATAGCATACTTAAAGGTGTGTAAAAATACAAGTAGGGTGAGCAGGTCTAAACAGATAAAACTAGTAAACTGAACTAAGACAGCTTTGAAACCAGTCTAGACTCGGTAGTATTCTGTTTGGTTCAGTCCACAATATTCACAAGAATCGATTCCTTATTCAGTTAGCTAGGTCTAGTTTTGCAAGTTCTCATTGTAAAAGTCGATGAAAACTAGGAACGAACCGTTACACTTGGAGTTCTTGGTTCTAACTTTTTCAATATTTTGGCTTTCAAATCGGTCCAGTTTTGCACCACTACACAACATTGTGCATGAAAGAAATGTGTAGAGTGACATTATTTATATATCTCCACACTTAAAAGTGTGAAAAAAAATTGGTTATAAAACTCACATTTTTAAGTGTTGACAAATTGTCTAAATTAAACATTTTAAACATGAAAACTTTGACTAAAAGTCCAAAATTTAAACTGTTCAATTAAAATATGGACATGAATTTGAGTTTTGATGAGCATATGAACACTTGCTACTTCTAGGAACCGTAAGTTTCATATACACACATAGATGGATTTTAATTAGTTTAAGTATGTGTTTTTATCTACTTAAATGCTTATTTTGGTTATTGTATCTTAAATTTATGGTATATTTTGATATATGTAATATTGGTTTCATAAATTTTCTTTTTGAATGACTGATTTACGTTTTTTATTATTGATTGTCGCTGCTGCTTTGCGTGGGTACAATGCTAGTATTTATATATGGACGCCCCAGAGCAACCAGAAAATCAAGAGCAACCAAATAATCAAGTAAAGAGACAAAGGAAGAAAAGAAGTGTCACTTTACTAAAGCATCTCACAAAATCGGATTCATCTTGCATCATTAAGTTTGATCAATATGATCAACCAACTGGAGACAACCAAGGAAAATTTGCTTCGTATGTAGGGGTAACTACGAAATCCATGATTTCTATACTTCATCCTACTTGGAACGATGTGAAAGAAGAAGAGAAAGACCAACTATGGTTAACAATCAAGGTAGAATATCTATACCATTAGTTTCATATTCTTTTATTTAATTCATGTATAAACATTTAATAAGCTTTTTTTTGGAAAATAACAGAGATTCTGGAATATCGAGGATGATACAGTAAAAACTCAAGTCTTAAAACAGTGCAATGATTGTTGGAAAGACTTAAAGAAGACACTTCGTCGCAAATACATGGATAACGGAGAAAATCCATGTGTAGACTACCCGTACATCTCCAAAGAGGATTGGGAAAAGTTTGCTCAGATGTATGATACCGACAAATTTAGGGTATGTTTAACTTTATATTTCAGAAATTATATCAATTGAAATATTTATGAAAAGTTGAAAACATCCAGGGTCTTGATTGTTGTTGTTTGCTTGACGAATTCAATCAATTTTCTTCAAAACTATATAAATAAGTTATAGGGTCTTGAGCGATTTAAACAGATTTTTAATTATATTCTCTTTTTTACTTATTTAATTCATAAGTATGCACCAAAACTACATTATGATTTGTTACTTTTATGTGAAGTAAATGCGTCAAAAAGGTAAGGAATGGTCAAAGATGAATAAGAATCCTTCCCGGTTAGGTTCAAAAGGCTACCGTGGAAATATACCTACCTGGGAGAAAGAAAGGGAGGATCCAACATTAGCAACAGATGTCCACAAGATAAATGATGAACGTGCAAGAAATTATTTGTTGGCTAGGAGGATGATCAACCAACAGGGACAACTTAAGTTACCGAGTCATCTTCATGGCATGGCAGAAGAGTTGGTATGATGCTTGCAGTTTTTTAATGTTTTATAATAAAAACTAATAACTTGTTTATGAAATCAATTTGTGAAACGTAACTTGTTGCTTGCTTGAACAGATAGAGAAAGACTTACAAATTACGCAAGGAGATTTGCAACCTGAACCAGGAACAGATGCTTTAATGATGGTGATTGGACCTGAGCACACAGGCCGCACAAGGGGGGTCGACCACATGGTTGGATTAACAAAGGGATTGTCGAATATCAGTGGAAAAAAGAGGAAGCATCGCACAACATCAAAAGAATGGGAAGAAAAGTATTATGAATTAAAGGAGCGGGAGGAAAGATCCAGGAAGTTGAAAGATGAAATTTGGGAAAAAAAGATTAAAGAAATTGGAGAAGCATATTGACAATATAAGTAGACAAGAGATGACACCTATTCAAGGGGATGTACCTGATGAGAGCCCAAACATGTGAAAAAGTAGTGTTGGTTCAACCTACAACTTTGATAATGTTGATGATTTGGATTCGAAAAAGGTAAGTATGTTTCTTTTATTTCTTATCGGTTTATGTATTACATATCTACATTTGATCCTAATTTAAATTATAGGATCCTGCCATGTGCTCGTTGATGCTTCCCTATGGCCAACGAAACATCGTTTGTGCAACGGGTATGGTATATCCAAAGGGTCAGAGTGTAATTCGTAATGTTCCCATTTCTGCGGGGCATGTTAAGGTGCATGTGGACCGGGTAGAAGAAGAACATAATAAATTGCGTCTACCGGTGCCTACTGAAGAAACTATTACACTACTTGAGGCACTTCATTCTTTTATTCGATGGCCAAAGGATTCGGTAGAGTTATCCAAGGTACATTTGAAGAGTACCATTCCTTGTTTACTTCATATCAATTTTTTTAGTAACATGTAATTTTATACATATGTAACTTGTTAATATGCTTCAAAGAGTATGGACAAAGCAACAACAGCAGCAACAACAATGTTTGATGAAAGCAAGGCAGAAAGATTATCAATCATCAACAAGAAGAGTAAAACCATTGAGGGTAGACCAAGGTTTATGACAGTGGCACGTGACGAAATTATGTCACGAGAGGACCCTACAACACTTTTTGAGAGTATTGTTGAACCGAGGGTCTTTGACGAGAATGGATTTGAGATCTCTATTTACCCTGAAAACATTCTAGATCTGATGCTGAAAGATTGGGTGGATATTACTATTGTACTTTGGTTTGTGAGGTAACTACTCTATGCTTACATTATATTAATAAGCACGATTTCACATTCAAGTTTTTTATATAGTATTATATGCGGTATGTTTGTAGGTCATTACAAGAGACATCGTGTCGACGTCAAAATAATAAGTGTTCATTTTTAAACCCAGCCGTGATTAAATCTGATGAGTGCCACAAAGATAGTGTTGGTAGTTACGTGCTTGAAATAATGCGTTACCACCAAAACACACCTTTTTTTCTCGCTCCATATTGGCAACGGTATTTCACATGTCTTCGTTGTTATATAATTTATCACTTCATTATATATAATATAATGTTTTAAATCTTAACCTCAATTCCCACTGGATGTTGTTCATCATTCACCCAAAAGCTAAAAGGGGGTACATATTAGACTCGATAAATGGTAAAAAGACAGCCTACATGCACGAACTCACAAAACATATTGACAAGTATAATATATTTAAATTGTTATATAATTCACATTTGTTACTAAATGTTAATCATTCGATTGGTTATTTTGTCTTTAGGGCTGTTGCGAGCTTTAACAGAGGCCAATGTGTTATGACATGGAAATTTGTCAAAGTAAATCATCTCAACACTTTACACACACACACACATATTGAAAACTGATGTGTTTTATTTCACATAATGATTAAACCTTGATATTAAAATTTAGTGCAACCAACAACGAGCGGGCTGGAAATGCGGTTATTATGTGATGAAGTGGATGCATGAATTCATCCTTGATGGACAACATCGGTTTCCCACTACGGTAAATGCTGATAAATTCTCTACATTTTGTCTATTATGATACTTCTTTTGGTTTTTAATAATGATTTATTATTTTAATTTGTTTATAGCTTCCAACGAACAATTTATCTCTGTTTACCCCAAACGAGTTGGACAATTGTTGGCACTTGGCTTTCACATTTTATGCACTTTTTTTTATTAGAAGATGATCAGGTATATTTTTCTTTAACACTCAAAGTCTAGCTTATTTGAAACATTACATTTTTTAGTTTATTTTTTTTTTCCCATTTTCATTTGCAATTTTGGCATTGAAGTTATAATAACTTCATTTTTTTGCTTTAAAAGTAGGCAGCTGCATTTTAATTAGTTGCATGTTTAACTCATTTGTAAATTATCTTTTCTATTATTTTCACGCACTAAGAATTAAGTCATTTGTATAAGTCATTTTAGATTAACTTCATTGTACATTATCAATTTATCATTGTGGATTAAGTCATTTCTGTATAAGGCATGTTGTTTGTGCGACTTTTCCTTTTAACAACATTGATCAAGACTAATGAAGTGTCATGTATTACAATTACTAATTTTTTAAAACTATTTCAATTCGCAGATATTCCACGATACGGGCGTCAGAAACTAAAGAAACTCTAGAAATATGAAAGAAGGTGCTCCTACCATCATTTATTGATAAAATAGTTCAAAAACGATTAATAGATACAGATTTGTTGATCAATGTTTTGTTTTTACTCGGGCTTTGTTGATAAATGTTTTAATTTTAGTATTTATGTTCTAGCATTGTTGGTGAATATTCTATTTTTAGTATTTGTATTTGGTTTAATTTGATGAATGAAAATGAAATACATTGTTGGATTCATTATAATGTATATATATAGGTGCTGGAAATTGTTAAAAAAAAAAACAAATGCAACCCGGTTCTTACAAAACAACCGAGGTGTATCCGGTTCTTACAAAACAACCGGGGTGTATTTGTATTTTATTTACAGATGTACCCCAGTTACTTCTTATTAAACCGGGGTCCATATACAAATATACCCCGGTTGAACGACCGGGGTCCTTTACATTCAAATACACCCCCGCTAATAAGCACCGGTTCTACGACCGGGGTTTATTAGCAATTTTGACCGGGATCCATTATATTTTTTGTAGTAGTGAATTGAAGTATATGACCGGAGTTAAAGACAATTCAAATGATTCATGAAGAATATTCTTAAAAGATTCCTTTTTTTCAGATTTGAAACTAAAAAAATAAAGATGGTTGAAGATGGTATTGTGTATCTATAAAATAAATGGCGAATATGATGTGAAGTGAATGATACCGACAATTGACATAGAGCCCACACTGAGTTTCGAACTACAAGAAAACAAAATGTATATAATAGAAATAAACATTATTCTTGTGAAGATGAGTATAAATTTCTCTTGATAAATGTTATAAATACAGTGGCAGACCCTATGTAACATCCCGGATTTGAGCCTGGTAAGTGAATTTAATTTATTGGCTCATTATTTTAATATTATTGTGTTGTTCCAATTGAATCCCGTTTCGTGGATTTAACGTGTCGAGACCGAGTGATACGTGTCTCCGAGCTAATAATTAGTGGATTATTATAATCACTGAGATCGTGAATTTAATTGGGTCCGAGTTATATTAATTGTGAAAAAGTGAAATCGGGTTCGGATTTATCGGGTTCGGGACTTGCTTAATTAAGAAAGTGGATATATATGTATGATTTTGAGCTTATCCTTCATTCTTTCCCTTTCCAAAACCCAGAGAAAAAGTGAGTGTGTGCGTGCGTGTTTCTGGAGCTGCAAGGGATCTTCAAAGAGGTTGAATTGGCTGCATAAATTGAGCATCATCTTCCTCTTGTGTTCTAGAGGTATTCAAGGTAAGAAATCCCAAGCTAGAGGTTTTAATTTGTGTTATATGTTGCGAGAATCATGTGAAGTAGTTTTCTTATGATAAGAGGCTGTTACATAGTAATTTTGTGTGCTATTGGGGCTAGAATTCGTGTGTAAAAAGGGAGAATTTCTCCTGGACAGCCATGAAAATCGCAGGTCAAGGTGCAGAGCACCGCTTGGTCGCAGCGCGACCCTCAGGGCCTTAGCAGCGCGAGCCGCAGCCTGCAAGGAAATTCCGGCTTGATCATTTGAGGGGAGTTTTGGGGTCGTTATTGGTCGGGTTCCTTCGGGATATTGCCGGATTGAATTATTTGAGTTTTGAGTCTCGGTGGGAATTTCGTAAAGGGATTTCGGGGATCAGTTATCCGTTCGGGAATGTGTTTCGGGTTTAATTCAATTGTGATAATTATGTTCGACTTGAGTGTTTGATTGTTGAGCTTGTGTTAATATGTGGGATTCGTGACGATTACAGGTTCTAGCCGATCACGTGCCGAGCCGCATTAGAATTTCGGGTTCCAGTTGAATTCGGGTAATCCGTGAGTACTCGAGTTCTTTCTAAACGCACGTGCATTTTATGAGTCGTTTATGTGATTGCAATATATGTGTATGAGACTGTGATAGCGCGCAGGTTTGAGTTTCTATACCCTATACGTGCTATATGTGTTTGAGTTGCAGGTGTCTGCGATATGTGATCGCGCAGGCTGATTGTCCCTAACCAGTCACGAAGTATGAGACTGTATATATACATCAGTGTTAATGCCAGGTCGCTCCTGTGCCTATGGAGTAGCTAACCGCTACTGTGTGCGGCCTGTTAGCTGGGGAACGGCGTCCCCTTTTGAGCAGAGATATGTGTGTGCATCGAGCTATGCTATATGTATTGTGATATATGTGTTGAGCCCTGTGTTGTGCATATTATGTGTTCTTATCTGTAGAGTCTAACCCTCGCGTACTCACGAGCTTCCCAGCTTATGATTACGAGTCTTCCGTGTCTCGGGCAGCCATACCGTGGGATCACAGTCTCAGCAGCAGCAGAAGTAGTCAGAGTCTGTGGGTGCTTATCAGCTTGTGACATTAGACTTAGGAAACTGTTATTTGTATTTTGTATCTGAATTCTGAATGTTAGCTATCAGTTGTGGTGTATGATAGTCAGTGATCAGTGTTTAGCAGCTAGTTCAGTGTGTATGTGTTATGTCAGCATGTGACATGATGTAGTATGACTTCTGTGTTAAAGTTTTAATTAATAGTGTTTTCCGCTAATCCTGTGACATGTGTACCTCGAGATGATTGCGATATTGCCACTTATGATTGTTTATTGACGTGGCATTTGTGTGAGAAATGTGGGTGTTACAGCTTGGTATCAGAGCTTGTGGTTTCAGTATTGAGTATCAGTGGATGCTTGAGCTCTTACCGTTTTCAGATCTGTGGGATTCTTCCCTGAGACTGAGTTTAGCGTAATTAACTGACCTAGCTTATTGTATAACGCTGGGTGGTTGATCTGTTATCTTACCTTTGTGATATGTGCAAGTAATTATGTCAGACCATGGAGAGGGATCAGGGCCCGAGAGGCCAGCGGGAGACGAGTATATCCGTCGGTCAGAGATGTTAGCAGTTCTGACGGAGTTTTATAGAGAGAGAGATCATCAGCGACAGAGATCAGATCCGCCGCCAGTTACCAGTGTTGAGACAGGGGTTGGGGCATCTTCTTCTTCTGCTCCGCGAAGTGGGTTTTTTAAGGACTTTATGGCAGGAGTCCCACCTCAGTTCCGAGGCGGTGGTGAGCCGGGTGCGGCTATGGCATGGGACAGAGAGATCGAGGCGGCTTTCCGAGTCGCCCATGTTGATCCGAGGGATATGGTCGGTTATGCGGCCTATTTGCTAAAGGGAGGGCTTCACAGTGGTGGAAGTCCATTGAGTCGTCGATGACTACAGCCGCAGCTTATGCTATGTCCTGGGAGTAGTTTCGTGCTATTTTTGAGCTTCAGTATATTCCCCGCGACGAGCGTCGGGAAATGGAGCGCCGGTTCTTACATCTCCAGTAGGGCAGTATGTCGGTTCAGCAGTATGTGGATAGGTTTAATGAGTATGCTCAGTTTGCGCCCCAGCATGTGGATTCAGAAGTTCGTAAGGCTGATGCCTTCATTGATGGGTTACGGTCAGACATCCAGGAGTTCGTCGGGCTTCATGACACTCCTACTTTTGCGCGAGCGTTAGAGTTGGCTCGGGTTCGAGAGAGGGAGATAGAGAGACAGAGGGGTCAGCCTCCGACCCAGAGACAGAGGACATGGACGTCAGAGCAGTCCCATAGCTATTATCGAGAGCCCCAGGACTTTGTAACACCCCGACTCCCGAGCAGGTACGTGTAATTATCCTATTGACTAATTATAATAGTGATTATTGCGTTGGTCCAATTGCGTCCCGTATAGTGGATTATACGTGTCGGGACGGGGGAACGTGGATTCGGGATATAATTTTAGTGGATAAATTATAATTATGGATTCACGAGATTAAATGGGATTTAATGATATAAATAGTGGATTTTTGATATTGGGGTCGGGTATCGGTGTCGAACCCGCGATATAACGGGATCCGTTTATGTAATATATGTGTGTGACGTGCGTTCTTATCTTCTCTTTTGTGCAAGTTCCAGAAATAAGTGTGTGTGTGTAAACTCTTGCTGCTGAAGATTGAAATTGAGCTCCGATTAAGTGATCAAGGTTGCTGAAATCAGATTAAACCTTCTTGAGGTGTTCTTGAAGTTGCAAGGTAAAGGGCCTTTGATTTAACCTTGATTCTATGTGTTAAATGGTGTAATATGTTGGGAATTGGTTTAGTTATGTTTTGGCAATATTTTGGTATCCATATGGTGTAATATTCTGCTGGAAATCGGAGTTTAGGGGTGAAATAACCCCTGGACAGAACAGAAACAGAAAGCAGGGGCCTGCTGTTTGACGCGAGCGCGACCACGACGCGCTTAGCGCGGCCGCGATGTTCTTCCTCGAGCGCGGGCCGCGATCGGGCCAGTGCGGCCGCGATCGGGCTTCTGCGGGCTTGGGTCGGTTTGGGCTTTGGGGGGGTCCGTTGGGTTGTTTTGTGGGTTCATTTGGGTATATTAACAGTTATGGGATAATCGAGATTAATCTGGGAGAATTAATTTGTGTACAGGGATTCCCAGAGATTGTTACGGGCCGGGTTCGGATCAGACAGTTAGGGAAATTGTGCAGGGTGATCCAGGTGAGTACGCGAGACTTTTTCCAAAGACTAGTCGTTGTCTTTCGAGTCTTTTGTGTTAATATTTCATATGTGATTATATGAATTGTTTGGGCACTGCGAGTTGCCCCTCAGGTATGATCTTTCTTTCTTACTATGTGTTATATTTGAGATCCATTACTATATATTGCGATGAGTATCGTGGGAGCTGTGTAGCTCTGTTTGACCCTGTGAAGGGTTCCCATATATATATATGCGGCCGTTATTCCTGTTAGATTCCACGTGCGTGGTTTGGCTCCAGGGGGGAAGGGATCCCCAATCGAGATGAGTATCTCTTTCTGTATTGGATCTCTAGGGTCTCTGATTAGAGGCTCGTTGGCATGTGTTATGCCACGTAGTGTAGGGCTGCCATGTGACATGCGGTGTGTGATTATGTGAATTGTGCAGTGTCTAACCCTTGTGTACTCACGAGCTGCGAAGCTTACGTATTCGAGTCTGATGTGTGTATCAGGGGGACCGAAGATAGGACCGCCAGCTCCTGAGCGACGATAGGAGCTTGACTTGCTGCGATCGGGAGATTCTGCTTTTGTTATCTGTATGTGATTACTTTGCTAGAAACTTTGGGACAAATGATACTGGATTCGTATGTGAATATTTGGGTCCGGGTCGGGTTTTGTATGTCGGGTTGACTTTTGGATATTATGGTTAATGCGTGTGAAATGTTTTAATTCATCAGTGTTTGTGCAAACCCTTGACATGTGTGATGGATCTTATATGCGTTAATGCCACATGTGTATTGTAAATGACGTGCCTTTTGAGTTGGGATTAGAGGGTGTTACATGTATGGTATCAGAGCTTGTGGTTTTAGTATTGAGTATCAGTGGATGCTTGAGCTTAGACCGTGTTCAGATTCTTGGGGAGTATTCCGGTGACGGATACTAGAGGATTTAATTATCCTGGCTTAGTGTATAACACTGGGAGACCTACTTCTTTGTGCTTAATTGCCTTGTTTTGTGCAGATCAGTATGGCAGACCAGGGAGAGGGTTCTGGCGCGGGTAAGCCGCCGGGTGATGATGAGTATATCCGCAAGTCAGAGTTGTTTGGAGTTCTTACAGAGTTCTATAGACAGCAGAGAGAGCTGGAGAGAGAGCAGAGGCATGATACGGGGCCACGTTCTGGGGATGGTCAGGATACGGGCACGGGTGCAGGTGCCTCTTCCTCTACATCTCAGCGAGGGGGTTCATTTAAGGATTTCATGACTGGGAATCCTCCAGAGTTCAGAGGCGAGGGTGAGCCAGGGATGGCACTCGCGTGGGAGCGCGAGATTGAGTCTGCATTTCGGGTTGCTCATGTGGACCCGAAAGACATGGTAGGGTATGCCACGTATCAGTTGAGGGGTGGAGCCTCACAGTGGTGGAGATCTATTGAGTCTTCCATGTCTGATTCTCGTGCATATGCGATGTCCTGGGCTCAGTTTAAGGACATGTTTGAAATTCAGTATGCACCCCGTGATGAGCAGCGAGAGATGGAGCGCCGTTTCCTCCACTTACAGCAGAGGGATCTGTCCGTGCAGCAGTATGTGGATCGCTTCAATGAGTATTCCCAGTTTGCGCCGCAGCATGTGGGTACGGAGAGGCGCAAGGCCGATGCCTTTGTTGACGGCCTGAGACCAGATATCAGGGAGTTTGTGGGACTACAGGAGACGTCCTCTTTTGCTAGGGCGCTAGAATTAGCTCGCATGAGAGAGCGAGAGATCGAGAGGCAGCGAGAGCAGCCGCCTACTCAGAGACAGCGTACGGGAGCCACTGAGCAGTCTAGTTACTGGCGCGAGCCGAGGGATCAGCAGCCCGAGCAGGGCCGTCAGCAGGAGCAGAGTTCAGGTCCGCGTAGGGACCGAGGCAGGGACAGAGGCAGAGATAGGGGTCGGGATGAGAGATCCCGGGGACGGGGTCAGAGAGACAGTCATGCGGCCAGTCAGAGCAGTGTTGGGCAGGGGTCCCGGGCATCGGGGAGTAGAGCTGACAGTTTATCCGGAGAGCGAGATTGTCCGAGATGCCACCGCAGGCATGCCGGACCGTGTGCCAGTGATCAGTTTCGGTGTTTTAGATGTGGCCAGTTCGGCCACACAGCTACAGCCTGCACAGCCCCAGAGGCATTATGCTTCCGATGTGGGAAGCCGGGCCATCGCATGAGAGACTGCCCAGAGACAGCACCAGCAGTACCGGGAGCGAGCACGAGCGGTGCTAGAGTCGAGCCTTCTTCTTCCACCTCCCGCAGGGATGCAGCTCCGAGAGCCAGAGGCCGGGTGTTCCAGGCCACAGCTGAGGAGGCCAGAGATGCTCCAGATGTTGTTACGGGTACGTATATTCTGAATGGCTTGCGTGCGCGAGTCTTATTTGATTCTGGAGCCGATCGCTCTTATGTGTCAGTGTCCTTCTGTGCTTATTTTACTGTTGTTCCTACTGTATTATCTGTGCCATTGATTGTCGAGAGGGTAGACGGCAGTACCGCTTTAGTGAGCCGTATTTATCGAGAGTGTGTACTCGAGATCGATACTCACCGATTCTTGATCGATTTACTGCCTATCGAGATCAGCAGTTTCGATGTGATCGTCGGTATGGACTGGATGACAGCCCGTCAGGCAGATATTCTTTGTGCTAAGAAGATGATCAGGATACCGATTTCTGAGACCGAGACCGTGACAGTTTACGGGGAGAGACGAAAGGGGGAGATTGGGATTATCTCGATGATTAGAGCTCAGAGATACGTGACCAAGGGTTGCGAAACCTTCTTGGCTTATGTGATTGACGCCCAGAAGGAGAAGACGAAGGTAGGGGATGTACCTGTAGTGCGAGACTACCCTGAGGTATTCCCAGATGAGCTACCTGGGCTACCGCCAGATCGCCAGGTAGAGTTCCGGATCGACCTTATCCCTGGAGCGGTGCCGATTGCGAAGACGCCTTACAGGCTGGCACCCACTGAGATGCGAGAGATGATGACTCAGCTTCAGGAGTTGCTGGATAAGGGATTTATCCGTCCGAGCTCATCACCATGGGGAGCACCGGTGTTGTTTGTGAAGAAGAAAGACGGTACCATGCGAATGTGTATCGATTATCGGGAGTTAAATAAAGTGACAGTGAAGAATAGATATCCACTTCCGCGAATCGACGATTTATTCGATCAGCTACAGGGATCTAGCTTCTTCTCGAAGATTGATTTGCGATCTGGATATCATCAGCTGAAGGTCAGGGAAGAGGATGTGCCCAAGACAGCCTTCAGGACGCGCTATGGACACTATGAGTTTCTAGTCATGCCATTCGGACTGACTAACGCACCCGCAGCCTTCATGGATTTGATGAATAGGGTGTGTAGAGCCATGTTGGATCGATTTGTGATCGTGTTCATAGACGACATATTGATCTACTCGAGGAGCGCTGAGGAGCATGAGCAGCACTTGAGGGAGGTCCTAAGCGTGCTGCAGAAAGAGAGACTTTATGCGAAATTTTCGAAGTGTGAGTTCTGGCTCCGAGAGGTGCAGTTCTTGGGCCATGTCGTGAGCAGTGAGGGCATCAAAGTGGATCCTGCGAAGATCGAGGCTGTGATGAGTTGGGAGCAGCCTAAGACCGTGCCAGAGATTCGTAGTTTCCTGGGATTAGCAGGCTACTACAGACGGTTCATTCAGAATTTTTCGCGGATAGCCATGCCGTTGACGAGATTGACGCGGCAGGGCGTACCATTCGAGTGGAATGACGAGCAGGAGACTGCCTTTGCTGAGTTGAGAGCTCGATTGTGCCAGGCGCCGGTGTTAGCCTTGCCCGAGGGTACGGATGATTTCGCTGTGTACTGTGATGCATCAGGGACAGGGCTGGGTTGTGTGTTGATGCAGCGGGGCAAGGTGATTGCCTACGCTTCGAGACAGCTGAAAACATATGAGGAGAATCATACTGTCCATGATCTTGAGTTGGATGCCATAGTCTTTGCGCTAAAGATATGGCGACATTATCTATATGGGTCCCAGTTTGTGGTTTATACGGATCACAAGAGCCTTCAGTATCTTTTCAGTCAGAAGGAGTTGAACATGCGACAGAGACGCAGTTTAGAGCTTCTGAAAGATTATGACTGTGAGATACAGTATCATTCTGGAAAGGCGAACGTTGTAGCTGACGCCTTGAGTCGTAAGGCGTGCGTTCAGACGATTACCTCCCGAGCTGTGAGACTCGAGATCACCTCGACCCTGATTGACAGTCTGAGATTGGCACAAATAGAGGGTCTGCGGGAGCAGAATGTGAAGAGGGAAAGGTTAGTTGGGCAGACAGAGTCGTTGGTCAGGGATGACCGAGGGATATATACGCTGAGAGGCAGAGTTTGGGTTCCCAGAGTTGGGAACTTGCGACAGTTGATTCTGGATGAGTCACATAAGTCGAGGTTGTCTATTCACCCTAGGAGCACTAAGATGTACCGAGATCTCCGAGAGTTCTACTGGTGGCCGGGTATGAAAAGGGATGTGGGCCGTTACGTCGAGCAGTGTATGACGTGTTTGCGGATCAAAAGTGAGCATCAGAAGCCGCACGGCCGTCTACAACCACTGGAGATTCCCGAGTGGAAGTGGTACCACATTACGATGGATTTCATCGTCCGACTTCCTCGTACGGTGCGTGGGAACGACATGATTTGGGTCATTGTGGACCGATTGACTAAGAGTGCGCATTTTCTTGCTGTTCGGGGTACGATCACGATGGACCAGCTAGCGCGGCTGTATATTAATGAGGTGGTGTCGCGGCATGGGGTTCCGAAGTCGATTACTTCTGATCGCGATACTCGATTCACCTCGCGGTTCTGGCAGAGTTTCCAGAGAGAGCTGGGTACCCGGGTTCAGCTGAGCACAGCTTACAGGCCTCAGACAGATGGGCAGACCGAGCGCACCAACCAGACACTTGAGGACATGTTGAGAGCATGTGCCATAGACTTCAGAGGTAGCTGGGATGTGCATCTCCCATTAGTAGAGTTTGCTTATAATAATAGCTACCATGCCTCGATTAAAGATGGCACCGTTCGAAGCATTATATGGCCGTAAGTGTCTAACCCCCGTGTGTTGGGGTGAGGTCGGTGAGCGACCGATCAGTGGGCCCGAGCTACTTCAGGAGACGAGTGATAAAGTAGCTGTGATCCGGGAGCATATGCGAGTTGCACAGAGCCGTCAGAAGTGCTATGCTGACCGCCGTACTTCAGAGCTCGAATTCGGTGTTGGGGATCAGGTGTTGTTGAAAGTGTCTCCATGGAAGGGTGTTATTCGTTTCAGGCACCGGGGCAAGTTGAGTCCGAGGTATATAGGGCCGTTTGAGATAGTTGCCAGGGTCAGAGATCAGGCCTACCGGTTGAGATTGCCGCCAGAGTTAGCCGGTGTTCATGATACATTCCATGTGAGCCATCTGAGAAAGTGTCTAGCTAAGGAGGATCAGTATGTGCCTTTATCAGAGATATCCGTGGATGATCAGTTGAGATATGCTGAGCAGCCAGAGATGATCACTGATCGGAAGGTAAAGAAATTGCGCAATAAAGAGATATCATTGGTACTCATTCAATGGAGACATCATAAGGGTACCAGCGCAACTTGGGAACCCGAATCTGAGATGCGGAGCCGCTATCCTTTTCTGTTCCAGAGTCAGAGTTAGATTCCGGGACGGAATCTTTGTAAGGGGGGAGGATTTGTAACACCCCGACTCCCGAGCAGGTACGTGTAATTATCCTATTGACTAATTATAATAGTGATTATTGCGTTGGTCCAATTGCGTCCCGTATAGTGGACTATACATGTCGGGACGGGGGATTACGTGGATTCGGGATATAATTTTAGTGGATAAATTATAATTATAGATTCACGAGATTAAATGGGATTTAATGATATAAATAGTGGATTTTTGATATTGGGGTCGGGTATCGGTGTCGAACCCGCGATATAACGGGATCCGTTTATGTAATATATGTGTGTGACGTGCGTTCTTATCTTCTCTTTTGTGCAAGTTCCAGAAAATAAGTGTGTGTGTGTAAACTCTTGCTGCTGAAGATTGAAATTGAGCTCCGATTAAGTGATCAAGGTTGCTGAAATCAGATTAAACCTTCTTGAGGTGTTCTTGAAGTTGCAAGGTAAAGGGCCTTTGATTTAACCTTGATTCTATGTGTTAAATGGTGTAATATGTTGGGAATTGGTTTAGTTATGTTTTGGCAATATTTTGGTATCCATATGGTGTAATATTCTGCTGGAAATCGGAGTTTAGGGGTGAAATAACCCCTGGACAGAACAGAAACAGAAAGCAGGGGCCTGCTGTTCGACGCGAGCGCGACCGCGACGCGCTTAGCGCGGCCGCGATGTTCTTCCTCGAGCGCGGGCCGCGATCGGGCCAGTGCGGCCGCGATCGGGCTTCTGTGGGCTTGGGTCGGTTTGGGCTTTGGGGGGGGTCCGTTGGGTTGTTTTGTGGGTTCATTTGGGTATATTAACAGTTATGGGATAATCGAGATTAATCTGGGAGAATTAATTTGTGTACAGGGATTCCCAGAGATTGTTACGGGCCGGGTTCGGATCAGACAGTTAGGGAAATTGTGCAGGGTGATCCAGGTGAGTACGCGAGACTTTTTCCAAAGACTAGTCGTTGTCTTTCGATTCTTTTGTGTTAATATTTCATATGTGATTATATGAATTGTTTGGGCACTGCGAGTTGCCCCTCAGGTATGATCTTTCTTTCTTACTATGTGTTATATTTGAGATCCATTACTATATATTGCGATGAGTATCGTGGGAGCTGTGTAGCTCTGTTTGACCCTGTGAAGGGTTCCCATATATATATATGCGGCCGTTATTCCTGTTAGCTTCCACGGGCGTGGTTTGGCTCCAGGGGGGAAGGGATCCCCAATCGAGATGAGTATCTCTTTCTGTATTGGATCTCTAGGGTCTCTGATTAGAGGCTCGTTGGCATGTGTTATGCCACGTAGTGTAGGGCTGCCATGTGACATGCGATGTGTGATTATGTGAATTGTGCAGTGTCTAACCCTTGTGTACTCACGAGCTGCGAAGCTTACGTATTCGAGTCTGATGTGTGTATCAGGGGGACCGAAGATAGGACCGCCAGCTCCTGAGCGACGATAGGAGCTTGACTTGCTGCGATCGGGAGATTCTGCTTTTGTTATCTGTATGTGATTACTTTGCTAGAAACTTTGGGACAAATGATACTGGATTCGTATGTGAATATTTGGGTCCGGGTCGGGTTTTGTATGTCGGGTTGACTTTTGGATATTATGGTGAATGCGTGTGAAATGTTTTAATTCATCAGTGTTTGTGCAAACCCTTGACATGTGTGATGGATCTTATATGCGTTAATGCCACATGTGTATTGTAAATGACGTGCCTTTTGAGTTGGGATTAGAGGGTGTTACAACTTTCAGAGAGGGAGACAGCCTGAGCCGCAGCAGAGTCAGGGACAGAGTGTAGGGCCCTGCAGAGATCGAGATAGGGGTAGAGATCGAAGATCCAGGAGATCGGGACAATATCAGGGGTCCGGGACGGCTAGTCAGAGTCAGGGGCCGACTTCCCGTTATAGTGCTCCTAGCCAAAGTCAGAGCAGTGTGGGACAGGGGTCCCAGCCATCAGGGAGTCGGGTAGACAGTTTAGCCGGGGAGAGAGACTGTCAGAGGTGTCGCCATCGTCATTCTGGTTCTTGCATTCCGGAGCAGCCCCGATGTTACCGATGTGGACAGTATAGCCACACGTCCTTTACATGTACTTCGAGAGATTCCCTGTGCTTCCGCTGTGGGAGGCCAGGTCACATTGCGAGGAATTGTCTTGATGCGCTGCTAGCTGTACTGGGAGCGAGTACCAGCGGTGCCAGAGCCGAGCCGTCATCGTCGAGCCGCCGAGAGCCAGCGCCTAGAGGCCGAGGCAGAGTGTTTCAGGCCACGGCAGAGGAGGCCCGCGAGTCCACCGATGTTGTTTCTGGTATGTATATCCTGAACGGGCTTAGTGCTCGTAGTTTATTTGATTCTGGAGTGGATCGCTCATATGTGTCTGTGATATTTTGTGCGTACTTTTCTGTGCCTGCTACTGCTTTATCTGTTCCGTTAGTTGTTGAGATGGTAGTACAACATTAGTGAGCCGGGTATTTCGAGATTTTGTTTTAGAGATCGACGCTCACCGGTTTCTGATTGATTTATTGCCGATAGAGATTAGCAGTTTCGACGTGATAGTGGGCATGGATTGGATGACAGCCAGGCAGGCCGACATTTTATGTGCAAAGAAGATGATCCAGATACCCATTTCAGACAGTGAGACCATGACAGTATATGGCGAGAGGCGCCGAGGTGAGATCGGCATTGTTTCAATGGCCAGAGCTCAAAGGTATGTTGCGAAGGGGTGTGAGACTTTCCTGGCTTATGTGGTTGACGCCAGATTAGAGAAGAAGACAATAGCGGATATACCCGTGATCAGAGAGTTCCCTGAGGTATTCCCAGAGGAGTTGCCTGGGTTACCGCTAGATCGTCAGGTCGAGTTCCGTATCGACCTTATCCCTGGAGCAGTGCCTATTGCGAAGACGCCTTATAGGCTGGCACCTACTGAGATGAGAGAGATGATTTCGCAGCTTCAGGAATTGCTGGATCGTGGATTTATCCGTCCGAGTTCATCCCCGTGGGGAGCTCCACTGTTATTTGTGAAGAAGAAGGACGGTTCTATGCGGATGTGTATTGATTATCGAGAGTTGAATAAAGTGACGGTGAAGAACCGTTATTCGCTTCCACGCATCGACGACCTATTTGATCAGTTGCAGGGTTCGAGCTTCTTCTCGAAGATTGATTTGAGATCAGGGTATCATCAGCTGAGAGTCAGAGATGAGGATGTTCCGAAGACTGCGTTTCGGACGAGATACGTCCATTATGAGTTCCTTGTGATGCCCTTCGGACTGACTAACGCACCCGCGACATTCATGGATTTAATGAACAGGGTGTGTAGATCTATGTTGGATCGGTTCGTGATAGTATTCATTGACGACATCCTGATCTATTCGAGGAGTGCCGAGGACCACGAGCAGCACTTGCGAGAGGTTTTGACTGTGCTGCGAGAGGAGCGACTTTACGCGAAGTTCTCCAAGTGTGAGTTCTGGTTGCGAGAGGTTCAGTTTTTGGGGCAGGTTGTGAGCGCCGAGGGTATTTCAGTGGATCCGGCGAAGATAGAGGCCGTTATGAGTTGGGAGCCGCCGAAGACTGTGCCTGACGTCCGCAGCTTTTTGGGACTAGCCGGGTACTACCGCCGCTTCATTCAGGACTTCTCGAGGATTGCCAGACCGTTGACGAGATTGACACGGCAGTCCGTTCCTTTTGTATGGTCCGATGAGCAGGAGTCGGCATTCAGAGAGTTGAAGTCACGGTTATGTCAGGCTCCTGTATTAGCGTTGCCCGAGGGTACAGAGGATTTCGTGGTCTATTGTGATGCGTCAGGTACTGGGTTGGGTTGTGTTCTGATGCAGCGAGGCAAAGTGATAGTGTATGCGTCGCGTCAGCGGAAGGCTTATGAGGAGAATCATACTGTGCATGATCTTGAGTTAGACGCGATAGTGTTTGCACTGAAGATATGGCGTCATTATTTGTATGGTTCGCGGTTTGTGGTGTATACTGATCATAAGAGTCTTCAGTATTTGTTCATCCAGAAGGAACTGAATATGAGACAGCAGCGCAGCCTCGAGTTACTGAAGGATTATGACTGCGAGATTCAGTATCATCCGGGTAGGGCCAACGTGGTAGCCGATGCACTGAGTCGCAAGGTGTGCAGTCAGACAGTCGTTTCCCGAGCAGTGAGGCTCGAGGTCACATCGACTCTTGTGGAAAGTCTGAGGCATGCTTAGTTAGAGGGTTTGCGAGCGGAGAATGTAAAGAGAGAGCGGCTGGTAGGGCAGCTTGATGTGCTAAGCAGAGATAGCAGAGGTTTATATGTGTTTCACGATCGGGTTTGGGTTCCGAGAGTTGGTAACCTACGGCAGCTGATTTTAGATGAGTCGCACCGATCGAGATTGTCTATTCACCCTGGGAGCACCAAAATGTACAGAGATCTGCGCGAGTTCTACTGGTGGCCTGGGATGAAGAGAGATGTGGGTCGGTATGTCGAGGAATGCATGACTTGTCTGCGTGTTAAGGCCGAGCATCAGAAGCGTCACGGGCATCTGCAGCCTCTAGAGATCCCCGAGTGGAAGTGGTATCATATTACGATGGATTTTATTGTCAGACTTCCACGCACCGTTCGAGGCAATGATATGATCTGGGTGATTGTGGATCGGTTGACCAAGAGTGCCCACTTTCTAGCGGTTCGGGGCACCATTACTATGGATCAGTTGGCTCGGTTGTACATTAATGAGATAGTTTCGAGGCACGGCGTTCCGATGTCGATTACGTCTGATAGAGATACGCGGTTCACATCGAGGTTCTGGCAGAGCTTTCAGCGCGAGCTGGGGACCAGAGTTCAGTTGAGTACAGCGTACAGACCTCAGACAGACGGGCAGACAGAGCGGACGAATCAGACTCTCGAGGATATGCTCCGAGCTTGTGCGATCGATTTCAGTCGTAGTTGGGACGTTCACTTGCCGTTAGTCGAGTTTGCATACAACAACAGCTACCATACCTCCATCAAGATGGCTCCATTCGAGGCGCTATATGGGCGTAAGTGCCTAACCCCTGTGTGTTGGGGCGAGGTCGGCGAGCGACCTATTAGTGGGCCCGAGTTGTTGCAAGAGACAATCGACAAGGTGGCGGTTATCCGTGAGCATATGAGAGTAGCGTAGAGCCGACAAAAGAGTTATGCCGATCGTCGTCTGACTGAGCTCGAGTTCAGTGTTGGGGACCGTGTGATGTTGAAAGTATCGCCGTGGAAGGGAGTTATCAGATTCAGACACTGAGGTAAGCTGAGTTCGCGGTACATTGGTCCGTTCGAGATCATTGCGAGAGTCCGAGATCAGGCGTATAGACTGAGATTGCCTCCCGAGTTGGCCGGAGTTCACGATACGTTCCATGTGAGTCATCTGAGGAAATGTCTGGCCAAAGACGATCAGTATGTGCCGCTATCTGAGATCACCGTAGATGATCATCTGAGATATGTTGAGCAGCCTGAGGCGATTACTGACCGGAAGATAAAGAAATTGTGAAATAAAGAGATCGCGCTAGTACTCGTTCAGTGGAGACATCATAAGGGTACTAGTGCCACTTGGGAGACCGAGGCCGATATGAGGAGCCGATATCCGCATCTGTTTCAGTCGCCGAGCTAGATTCCGGGACGGAATCTTTTTAAGAGGAGAGGATTTGTAACATCCCAGATTTGAGCCTGGTACGTGGATTTAATTTATTGGCTCATTATTTTAATATTATTGTGTTATTCCAATTGAATCCCGTTTCGTGGATTTAACGTGTCGAGACCGAGTGATACGTGTCTCCGAGCTAATAATTAGTGGATTATTATAATCACTGAGATCGTGGATTTAATTGGGTCCGAGTTATATTAATTGTGAAAAAGTGAAATCGGGTTCGGGTTTATCGGGTTCGGGACTTTCTTAATTAAGAAAGTGGATATATATATATATATATATATATATATATATATATATATATATATGATTTTGAGCTTATCCTTCATTCTTTCCCTTTCCAAAACCCAGAGAAAAAGTGAGTGTGTGCGTGCGTGTTTCTGGAGCTGCAAGGGATCTTCATAGAGGTTCAATTGGCTGCATAAATTGAGCATCATCTTCCTCTTGTGTTCTAGAGGTATTCAAGGTAAAGTAGTTTTCATATGATAAGAGGCTGTTACATAGTAATTTTGTGTGCTATTGGGGCTAGAATTCGTGTGTAAAAAGGGAGAATTTCTCCTGGACAGCCATGAAAATCGCAGGTCAAGGTGCAGAGCACCGCTTGGTCGCGGCACGAGCCGCAGCCTACAAGGGAATTCCGGCTTGATCATTTGAGGGGAGTTTTGGGGTCGTTATTGGTCGGGTTCCTTCGAGATATTTCCGGATTGAATTATTTGAGTTTTGAGTGTCGGTCGGAATTTCGTAAAGGGATTTCGGGGATCAATTATCCGTTCGGGAATGTGTTTCGGGTTTAATTCAATTGTGATAATTATGTTCGACTTGAGTTGTGTGATTGTTGAGCTTGTGTTAATATGTGGGATTCGTGACGATTACAGGTTCTAGCCGATCACGTGCCGAGCCGCGTTAGAATTTCGGGTTCCAGTTAAATTCGGGTAATCGGTGAGTACTCGAGTTCTTTCTAAACGCACGTGCATTTTATGAGTCGTTTATGTGATTGCAATATATGTGTATGAGACTATGATAGCGCGCAGGTATGAGTTTCTATACCCTATACGTGCTATATGTGTTTGAGTTGCAGGTGTCCGCGATATGTGATCGCGCAGGCTGACTGTCCCTAACCAGTCACGAAGTATGAGATTGTATATATACAACAGTGTTATTGCCAGGTCGCTCCTGTGCCTATTGAGTAGCTAACCGCTGCTGTGTGCGGCCTGTTAGCTGGGGAACGACGTCCCCTTTTGAGCAGAGATATGTGTGTGCATCGAGCTATGCTATATGTATTGTGATATATGTGTTGAGCCCTGTGTTGTGCATATTATGTGTTCTTATCTGCAGAGTCTAACCATCGCGTACTCACGAGCTTCCCAGCTTATGTTTTCGAGTCTTCCGTGTCTCAGGCAGCCATACCGTGGGATCGCAGTCTCTGCAGCAGCAGCAGAAGTAGCAGAGTCTGTGGGTGCTTATTAGCTTGTGACGTTAGACTTCAGAAACTGTTATTTGTATTTTGTATCTGAATTCTGAATGTTAGCTATCAGATGTGGTGTATGATAGTCAGTGATCAGTGTTTAGCAGCTAGTTCAGTGTGTATGTGTTATGTCAGCATGTGACATGATGTAGTATGACTTCTGTGTTAAAGTTTTAATTAACAGTGTTTTCCGCTAATCCTGTGACATGTGTACGTCGAGATGATTGCGATATTGCCACTTATGATTGTTTATTGACGTGACATTTGTGTGAGAAATGTGGGTGTTACACCCAAAATATTTGGTCGACGGTGAAATAAATTGTAAATCGTATTTTTAATTTTACAATTTTATTAATTAGATTGGTCGGGTCGGATTGACAGTTGTTAAGATTAATTGAAATTTCCTACATTTTGGGATTGAATAAGAATAATGTTATTGAGTTTGGTGAAATGAACCTAAATTATAAATAATAATGACTTATTGAGTTATTGGGTATTTAATTTTGGGCTTTATATTATTAATTCATCATTTTTTATTTGTTACATTAAATTATAAATAATTACACTACAATTTATTTTTATTTGATTGAAGGTTATAAAACTTTTTGATTAAATTATTTCAAAAATGTTTTAATATTTGAAAAGCACGGTTACACGTTCAAAAAACCACCGGTTGCACAAACAAAAAATCATAGAAATTACTTTACGAAATAAATTTATTGGCAGAAGTACCTTTGTTGACACGTGCCACCCCAAGGTTCCACTTGGGTTCAACCCTGTATATATAGAACGAGTTATTGACATCCGCGCGTTGCTGCGGGGTTAAAATATTGATTACAAAAATAAATAATGAAAAATATTTTTCAAACAATTCAAACAAAAAGTGAAATTGGAAATCTGATATTTCAAAAAGCAAGAGAAACGATACAGTTAGTTGGTTCTTATGATTGACTTTCTAGATTTGCAATACTAAAATTTCAACAATGTCTTACTAAATCGGACCGGAACCAGAATTAACTAATTAAATATTCATAACCATAATATGAAAATTTGACATTAATTAGATTTAATCGTCAATTTTATTTGTTGGTTTTACGATCAAATCAAAAAAGTTTATAACGGTAATGTCTCTAATACATCGATTAGGGTTTATCAACATTATAATAGTAATGTACAATGTTATACATGATTATATTTAATAAAAAAAATATAAATATTATATAGTTACATTTTAATTATAAAACAATTGCATTAGAATTTGTATCGTGCATTTTAATAATAAAGTCTTTTCATACAATTAAATAAAACATAGTAGTTTCAAAAGACAATTCCAAACATAAGTACAATTAAAATCACAATTTTAAGTGTGTAAGAAAATGTTGAATAATAAATGTTAAAAGAGTACTAAACGAAAATTTATTAAAATAAAATGGCTAAATAAAAGATAACACTAAGACAATGGTGTGCTATGAAAATTTTAAATTTAAAATTAACAAAAAACGTGGTTGGTTGAACCCAACTGTTATAATTTTTTTTGATTTGGTTGGAAAACCAACAACGATTCAATGTTAAAATTCCATATTATGGTTATAAATATTTAATTAGTTAATTATACTCCGATCCGATTTAATAAAACATTGTTTGTAATTTTAGCATTGCAAAATCTAGAAAATCGATCATAAGACAATATCATTTGTATTGGTTTTTGAAATATCAGCTTTCCAATTTCACTCTTTGTTTGAATTGTTTGAACGTTCAATGTTATACATGATCATATTTACAAAAAAAAAAAATTTAATACTAAATAGTTCCATTTTTTAATTATAAAACAATTGCATTAAATTTTGTATCCTTCATTTAAATTAATAAGGTCTTTTTCATACAATTAAACATAACATAATAAATTCAAAAGATAACTTCAAACATATGTATAATTAAAATCATATTTTTAAATGTGTAATAAAATATTGTAATAATAAAAGTTAAAAGAGGACTAAACAAAAATTTGTTAAAATAAATGCGTTAAATAAAAGATAACACAAAGATGAAGGTGTATTATAAAAAGTTTAAAATTAAAAAACATATATATGAAATTTTAAAATTAAAAAAAAACCAAAATAAAAAAAAATAAAAAGAATATGAAAATTTTAAAATTAAAAATAAAAACCAAAATTAAAATTAAAAAAAAAAAAGGAAAAGTTCAAAATTTAAAAAAAAAAAAAAAAGAAAACCCAACCAACCATGGTTGGCCAAGTGGGAAACTTTCATTGGGGTAGAAGATTCATAATTGTATGTATATATAATATCAATGGTTAATTTTGGTGGCTAACATGTTAAAAACTATAAAATATTATCTTTTATTTGTTAGGCCGTGCTTTTTCCTCAAAAGAATTACATATTTAAAAAAATATAAACAACACGGCAAATATGAATATCTAATTGTCCTATTGTACATTTGTACAACACTCGATGTATATATTATAATTAATATTTAGGTTTATTATTTAAAAAAACAAACTTATTTTTTACAGTTTTTACATTTTCATTTTTTTATATTATTCTTTTTCTAGAAAAGTTTCAAGTTAATTTTTTAGTTTTATGAAGTTTGGGCATGAGAGCTCGATTATAATTGGTAAATCGAATTTTTTAAAATTGGATTCTAATAACTAAATTTTACCTAACGAAAGAAAAAAAAATTTTAACTTAAGCATTTTTATGAGAAAGAAAATAACTTGAAGCTAGGGATAAAAAAATTTGATTTTTTTTTGGGCTATATATGCGTCCGCCATTGGTGCCTACGCTTGAATCTTGATGCGAAAGGATTTGGATCTAAGAACGTTAAAACACAGATAAAAGTTATTTAAATAATAAATAAGAAAAGTACATTTAAAATATTAACAAAAAGTAATTTAAACAATAAATAAATAAGTGAAATTGCAGAGAAGGTGGGTTGTGAACAAATGAAGCTCCAAGCCTCCAAATGAAATTGCAGAGAAGGTCAGTAAACACTCAACACCATCATATTTAGCAAAATTGATAAATTCTAATAAAAAAATCAAACATGTTTTTAGATTTTTGTGATTTCATATTTCATGTTATTGTTTTTAAGGTCACTAGTTTATTACATGCATATTATGCGGATATTTTTAATATATATATATATAGTATATAATAAAAAAAAGATAAAAATATAAATATTATTTTTTAAACAAAAGTATATAAGAATGATATTATTATTTAATATAATCTATTAGTTTTATATATTTCTAAATATATATGAATTTGTTTTCTTATATTTTTTTAAACTTTTATTTTATTATAATTAATAAGTCGGTAGAGTATTAAATATTGTTTGATTTGATTTGATTTAAATTTAAAAGTAGATCATATTAGGCCTTGTTTGTTTTTTGATAAGAGGATCTTAATCACATCTGAAGTCTAAACTTCAGATGTATAATGAAATAAGATTTTTGTTTAGATTCAGGGTTTAGAGGTTAAAACCTTTGAATTTACCTCTTAAAATTAAGAGGTTGAATTTTGGCTGAAAAAAAATAAGAGGGTATTTCTCTCTCCTAGTACAAGTTACAAACCGTTCACTCTCCCCTTCCCTCATATTAATTATTTTATTTTAATTTTGTTTATTTAAATTAATTAATTATAATATATAATTAATTAGATATAATATTTTAAAGGAATATTTTTCATATGTTTCATCTTACGAAACAAACAATCTTAAGATTACCTCTTAATTTCAGATTTCAGTCTTAACCTCTTAAAAAATTCGAAACGCCACGAAACAAACAATCTTAACCTCTTAATTTCAGATGTGGTTTTCAGACTTCAGATATTTAACCTCTTAAAAAACAAATACCACCTTAGACTCGGATAGATTTAATTTAAATTTATTTATTATTTTTAAAATCTCTAAACGCCACGTGTCGATTCATGGTGATGACATGTGGCTTCACAAAAAATGTGTATAGTTACTCTTTTATTAGTATTTATAGATTTATAGATTATTTTCAGTTTGAAAAAAAATTTGTTTTTTTTTTCGTAATCAACCCTGTTTTTTCCACAAAAAACCAATTTGTTTTTACTTTTTCCCTCCAAAAATTCCTCAAACTTAAAGACTTTTTTGAAAAAAAAAAAAAGAAAGATTCTGAAAATCACAAACAAATAAATAACTTGAGAATTTTATTCGTAAAATAAGTAAGGTTTGGTATGTAATATACCTGTGATATTACACGTTGCTCCATATTTTTACTATTTAACAGTATAGATACTTTCCCTTTGATCTCTATGTACGACCCATCTCCAAATCGTACTTTTCCAGTAATCATTTTTATTGATTTTTTTGAAATGATTATTATTTCATGTCATATGGTTACTAGCTTCATTATCTAAAAACCATGTACTCAGTACTCGCATTGTTTATAGGTAACCGTCTTGTGTCTAAGTTGTCTTCATTTAGTAGGACTTGTTGGTGTTCTTCTATGGTTGCCATAACCTTCAACTGGAGCAAATCGTCATCAGGTAGTTGTGGACGTTGTTGTGTTAAGAGTTCGAAACCATGATAACCTTTTCACTTCACATATGATATAGATTCTCGACGGCTCTGTTGCGGTACGATAGTGTAGTGACGACGGTGTTGGTGATATCATGGAGGTGGCGGTGGTTTTGTTCTCATCAGCTGAAGCACGGTTAGGGGGAAAAGGGTGATGGATTGATTCTATGATGGTGATGTGGGTTCCATAAGAGTAGGGACGGACTGAGTGTATTGGTACGGGGTCAAAAGACCTTGATAAAATTTTTATTACGTGTTATATATGTGGTTAAAAAATTTTCAACCCCGATGATTTTTGAAGTCCGAACCATACTCTTGATAAGTTTTAAAAATATATATATACAAAAAAAGATATGATACAAAATCTAAAAAAAATACATAAACATAATAGTTGGTTACCTATTTAACAAATAATTAAAAACAAAAACTTGTATTTGGGTTTGAGCAAAAAACTTGAAAATTGAGTTTGGGCTTCCTTTTTTGCTGCTGGAGCCTGGATTAGCGTTGCCTGGTTGGGTTTGGGTGGTGAGCGCCCAAACTAAAACAGAAGAAGGGAAGAACTGAAGAAGGAAACCAGCGCTGTGCGCTAGTGCTTGTGTGTGTGGGCAGTCGCTCAAGCGAAAACAGAAAGAAGATAAGAGACACACTAGAATTCCAGGAAGAACCGAAGAAGAAAGGAAGAAGGAAAGCCGCCGGCCGCCGCACCTCCTGTCTCGCCCAGTCGGCAGTCGCCCCTGCCTCTCGCTCTCGCCACCACCACAGACCAGACTCTCACCCTTTCAGTATCTCAATCTCAGATTCTCAAATATAAATTATAATTCATTTTTAAGTATTTATAATGATTTATGAAATTATTAGTTTAATAGTTGGACTACTTGATTTACTTTATACATTACTAGTATATTATCCATGTATTACATGGGTTAGATTTTTTAAAATATAATAATAATAAATGATTATTATAAATTATTTTATGTTTTCAAGTATTAAATACAGGTTTGTCAAATAATATTTTTCATCATTGACTTTAATTATGTATGTTAATTACTTTTTATATATTGTTAATATTATATTTTTAATTTTGTCATTTTCAAGGTTTCAAATCGATAATAATTCCTTATACTTTTATAAGTTTGAAAAGAATTTATTTTATTTTCGAGTATGAAAAGAAGATCATTATTGTCTTAAAATTTTAATTTCTAACTTATAAAATTATTTATTTTATCTCAAGGATTAGACATAAATTTTATTCTATTATCAGTATTTTTTTAGTTTTTAGTTTCTTGATATTTTAAAAAAAAGTTAAAGTGTATTACAAAAGATATTTATGAATTATTTTAGGTAAAAAGAATAATAAGGATTATTTATTAATTTTAATTTAATTAATTAAATGACATGTGTTATCAAAATAAAGGTTATTTAATTTTGAAAAAAGATGGAAAAATCAATAAATTGGAGCTTTAAAAGTGCGTCATTTGGCAAGAACTATTTTCTTTTATTATAAGATGTAGATTTAGATATAAATATAGATGTTTATATTATATATTTGCTTTTTTCATTGTTCAAGGTTTTAAAAATGATAATGATTCGAAATTTTTTTTCCGAATATGAAAAAAGATTATTATATTATTAAATTTTTATTTTTTATAACTTATAAATTTATTTATTTTATTTCAAGGATTATACATAAAAAATTATTCTATTATCAGTATTTTTAAATTTTAGTTTTTTGATATTTAGAAATAGCTAATTGTACACAAAAGATATTTTTAAATTATGTTAGTTAAGTAGAATAATAAAGGATATTTATTAATTTTAATTTAATTAATAAAATGACATTTGTTACCAAAATAAGAGTTATCTTATTTTAGGAAAAAAGACGGGAAAATTAATAAAATGGAGCTCTAAGGGAGCGCCATGTGGCAAAAACATTTTCTTTTATTATAAAGCTAGTTTATTACCCGCGTACTACGCAGATATTTTTAATATATATAAAATATAATAAATAAAAAGATAAAGATATAAATATTATTTTTTAAACAAAAGTATATAAGATGATATTATTATTTATTATGACCTATTGATTTTGTATATTTCTAAATATACATGAAGGGTAATTATTTTCTTATATATTTTTTTAAACTTTTATATATTATCTTATAATTAATAAGTTAGTAGATTATTAGATTTTGTTTGATTTGATTTGAATTTAAAAGCGGATTATATTAGATTTGGATAGATTTAATTAATAAGTTAGTTGAGTATTAGATTTTGTTTGATTTGAATTTCAAAGTGGATTATATTAGATTTGGATAGATTTAATTTAAATTTCTTTATTATTTTTAAAATCTTTAAATGCCACGTGTCGATTCATGGTGACGACACATGACTTCACCAGAAATGAGTATAGTTACTTTTTTAATAGTATAGATAGATTTTACGCATTAACATTTATAAAATAGATTCAAAAAACTTTATATTCGGTATAAAATATTAAAATACTAGTTTATTTACTCACATGTTACATTGATAAATCTATTAATAGTAAATACTTTATTTATTATGCATGTACAGTTTCATTATTAATTTTATATATTTTTATTGATATAATTGAAACGTAGTGTTTATTTATCATACAATAGTAACCTACTTTTGAAAATATGGTACGTCTACTTTTTTAAATGTCGACATGGTACCTGTACTTCAATTTTTTATACCGATATGACCATATTTGTAATAGACCCCTATTTTTTCTTACCATTAGAACCCTGTTTCGTATGTAAAAACCGGGCTTTATCATGTAGAATGACCATATCGATACATAAAATTGAAGTACACGTACTATATAGACAATTAAAAAAGTAGACGTACCATATCGATACATTTTCAAAAGTAGGTTGCTATTGTAAGACCTTAACACTTTAATTATGAAGATATTTTTTTGAATGAATGGAAGAGTTTCCTTGAAACATGAACGAACATTATTTATTTCTTCAATTGAAGTGTATGACCGGAGTTAAAGACAATCCAAATGATGAAATATTCTTAAAAGATTTTTTTTTTTATTTTTTTCAGATTTGAAACTAAAAAAATAAAGATTGTTGGAGATGGTATTGTATATCGATCTATGAATTAAATAAATGGCGAACATGTGAAGTGAATGATACCGACAATTGACGTAGAGCCCAAACCGAGTTTCGAACTACAAGAAAACAATATGTATATAATAGAAATAAACATTAATCTTGTGAACATGAACATAAATTTCTCTTGATAAATGTTTTGCATATAGTGGTGGACCCAGAATATTCATTCAAACGGTGGCATAAATTTGAATAGTATTTTTGATTTTATAATAATAAACCTTTAAACTTTCTTTATGTGTAATTGTGCTTGCTCTGGCTACGCGTTCGCCTGGATAAAAATAATTAATAATAAATAAGAAAAGTAAAATTAAAATATACATAAAAATATTTTAAATAAAAAAAAAGTGAAATTGCAGAGAAGGTGGGTTGAACAAATAGTTGACTAGAAGGTCAACCGGTTTGTATCTTGCAAAAGTTGACTAGCAGTTAAACCAACATATTTTTTTGTTTTTTTTTTACAATTTCATCTTTTACTTCATGTTATTATTTTCATTTTGATTTTTATAAATACTGTATTTTATATTTCATAATCAACTCAGTCTTTTCCACAAAAAACCAATTTTTTTTTTACTTATTTCCTCCGAAAAATCCTCAAACCTAAAGACATTTTTGGAGAAAAAAAAGAAAGATTATGAAAATCACAAACAAATAAATAACTTGATGATTTTATTCGTAAAAAATAACACAAAGAGACTGAACCGCATAAATATAAAAAACATGTTTTTTTTTCATATTAAACCTGTAACACCCACTTTTCACATATAAAAGCCACGCCAATATACAATCATGAGTGACAATATCACAGTTATTTCATAATGCACAGGTCAGGGATTAACACAAATCACTGCTAATTAAAAACTTTAATACAACAAGTCAGATGTTCGATACAAATTACCACTGAACTAACCGATATACATCGTTTAACTGATAACTATCATACATGCTGATCAGACACAAAACATAGATAAACAGTTTCTCAAAATCTACTATCAGTATACAACAAGCACACACACAAACTCTAATCTATCCCAGCTCCTACTTCGACGGCTACTGCGGCTGTGACCCCACTGCCTGACTGCCTGAGACACGTTAGACTCGAAAACGTAAGCTGGGAAGCTCGTGAGTACGCGAGGGTTAGACTCTGCAGAAATAACACATAACATACACAAAGTACGTGGATAGCTCAATAATAACACATATACGCGGAGAAGCTCGGGACTCGGTGCACATCTCAACTCAAACGGGACGCCGTTCCCCAGCTAACAGAACGCACACAACAGTGGTTAGCTACACAATAGGCACAGGAGCGACCTGACTATAACACTGCTGTATATATACAGTCTCATACTTCGTGACTGGTTAGGGACAGTCAGCCTGCGCGATCGCCCATCGCGAAAACATAACACAAATAGGTAGAAAGAATCATACCTAAGGCGCCACATCTCTGTCCCATACACAGATCACAATCACAATCACATAGACAACTCATAAAATAAGCGCGCTTTGGAAAAGGAACTCGAGTACTCACCTATTCACTGAATCACCTGCTGAACGGAACTCTATCGCGGCTCGGTACGCTATCGGGTCGACCCTGTACACATAACGGATCCCAGAATATTAATACAAACCCAACTGATATACAAAACGAACCCAAACACAACTCTGTAACTGAACCATGTCCTTCTCGGCCGCGCCCTCAGTCGTTGTCGAAACCATGTCGCCCGCGTCACGCTTCATCGCGGCCGCGCTCAGGGGGGTCGCGACCGTGACCGCAGACGAACAGGTCTGCTCTGCTTCGCGCTAATGGCTGCCCAGGGCTAAACCAAGCCCCCAAACTTGATTTCCACCAACAAAACACTTCAGATCGCTTCATGTAACTATCCATTATAGACCCTTAGGCCATTACCCACGAATTCAACACAACCAACTCGAATTAAGCTAAAGATTTCTTACCCCTTTTTACCTCAAGCACAAGATGAAGATGATGACCAATTTCTAGCAATCAAATCTGTGAATTTCTTGCTGTTCTTGTTGCTCCAGCCACACACATACAACACACACTCACTTTCTATTTTTGGCAAAAGAAGGGAAGCAAGATTCAAAAGAGACCATATATATATATATATATATATATATATATATATATATATATATATATTTCCATTTTAGCAGGTTCCAGATCCAATAATTCGAACACGATATCACAATTTCGCAATTAATACCATTTTAACTCATTTAAATCCACAATCTCATGATTATTAATAATCCGCTAAAATAATAACCTGGCGCCATGTATAATTCATTCCCGACACGTATCATCCACTAATCGGGACTCTATTGGACCAACGCAATAGTAATAAATTAAACATTTACTAAAATAATTACACGTACCAGGTTAAAAGTCTGGATGTTACAAATTCTCCCCTCTTAATAAGACTCCGTCCCGAAATCTAACTCGAAATCTGGAATAGCTGCGGATACCGGCTCCTCATCTCTGCCTCGGGCTCCCAGGTGGCGCTAGTACCCTTATGATGTCTCCACTGAACGAGTACTAACGCGATTTCTTTATTCCTGAATTTCTTCACCTTGCGGTCGGTAATGGCCTCGGGCTGCTTAATATATCTCAGCTGATCATCCACGGTGATCTCAGATAATGGCACATACTGATCGTCCTTCACCAGACACTTTCTCAGATGACTCACATGGAACGTGTCGTGCACACCGGCCAACTCGGGGCAATCTCAATCTATACGCCTGATCTCGGACTCTGGCTATAATATCAAACGGATCGATGTACCGCAGACTTAGCTTACCTCTGTGTCTGAATCGGATAACTCCCTTCCACGATGATACTTTCCACATAACACGGTCCTCAACTCTAAATTCAAGCTCAGTCAGACGACGATCGACATAACTCTTCTGCCGGCTCTGCGCAACTCTCATATGCTGTCGAATTACTACCACCTTACCGCTTGTCTCTTGTAGTAACTCTGGCCCGCTGATAGGTCGCTCGCCGACCTCACCCCAACACACAGTGGTTAGGTGTTGGGTACATATTATATAGAGTTGAAAACAACTAATTTGTAAAAGTCTAGGGTTCAATATGTAAATAGTCAATAGTTGATATTGAGTATAAATATGTTGAGTGAGTACTGTTGATGTACGAGTACACGGATTGAGAAGAGAAGTGCTTTGCAAGAAACCAAGAACTCTCAATGTAATATTCTCTCTATTCTGAATAAAGCATTCGACATTTTGTGTTTGTATTAATTGTTCATATGATTGTGTTTAATGTTGTTATGAATTCCATAATATGTGAATTATCAATTGGTACAGAGCCAAATATGGCAAAAATTGTGTGAATTTTTGAATCTGAGTTCGAAAATTTTGAACAATGTTATATTCATTTTTTTTTTGAAAATTCAGTAAATCTCTTGGGGATTTTTATTTTGTGGATAAAATGGAATGAAATTTTGATCGAAGTTGCAGATTTTAAAGGCGATTTGAGTGTGATAAGCATTAGTTTTTAATTCCAAACACACAAGATTTAATTTGGATTATTCTGAGTTTTTGAAAATAGTGGTGTTCTTCATGTTTTTGTCTATTTTTGTGATTTTAATCTAAAATTAGATAAAGTTGTTTCTCAAAAAGTGTTTGTGTGAAAACCGAACACTCGTCATTAATTTGGGATCAATTGGTGCATTTTTTGTTGAAAATTGTGATCTTAAACTTGATTTTCATAAGTTCCTGTTCAAACTCGAGCAACACTAGATTCTTAGTTTTGACCGAGTTTCAAAGTGTATCATTCGAGTTTGATAAGCTTTAATCAAGTTTTAAGCCTTCATTGACCGAGTTTTATCCTTTACTGATCGAGTTTTATGCTTTGTTGACCGAGTTTAATCATAGTTTTAATCGAGTTTCACTTAACCTTTGACCGAGTTTCAGCAAGTATTGACCGAGTTTTGTCACTTGTGATTCGAGTTTGTGTATTCATCATCCGAGTTCACATTAGTTTTATTCAAGTTTGTTTCTTAGGTATCCGAGATTGTTCATTCATCATTCGAGTTTACTCATTGTGTTCACCGAGTTTAGTCTTTAATCATTCGAGTTTGGTCAATTGGTCATTCGAGTTTCATAAATCATAATTCAAGTTTTGACTGTTTGACCTTTGCTGTGACGTCCTCATATTTTGATGGTATAATTGGAATCACCAGGATCAACACACAACCCAATGAATAATATGATAATTAAAATTGAAGCTTAATTCAGATTTAAGCAGTTCCACACTAAAGCAATAAAATTACTTGTCTACAGTGATATTGTCTAACCATTACAACAACATAAATTGTTTCGAAAGTATCAAATCCCAGCCCAAAGCTACAAACATCCGAGTACCAATAGCTTCTAAGGTCTCCGGGATATTGAATTGAAATCGCTTAAGTAGAAGGTCCAGCTACATCTTTGCCTTTGCCTGAAAACATTGTGAGTCAAAAGTAAGATAATTTTCTTAGTGAGATAACAGATTATGCAAACAACAAATATTTCTTTACAAGCATAGTGTGAAATCTGGCAGTGTAAGCCCAATGTATGTGAAAACCATGCAGTGCAAGCATGAGGTTAGCAGTTCAAATGCTGATCGGGGATGTGCCGAACCTGGCCAGGATAACGAGTGGGATGATCAGTCCCCGACAGTGGCCTGCTGTCAGCCCCAGCCCAGGTCGCATTAGATTGTGAAGTAATGATAGATGCACTTTCAAACGAACGCTGGCTACATGTTTATTACATGTCAAGTACGAGTGTGCATCATAACAACAAATCATTCATGAGTGCCAAATGATGTATATGAAGAATGTGAACATGCCATTGAATATGTAAAATGTGAATGCAAATGTTAGAATGATAATCTATTACTTACAGTGGTTTGTATTGTGATAATTGCCTCTAAATCAATGTGTGTTAGATAACACCACAATGATCTGTCAAGTCAGTGTAATAGTGATTTAATGTCAGTATTTGCTTAAAACTTCAATTCTAAAAATTAAATGAAATTTGAACTGAATTCGGACCACATCCGAACTTCGGATGGTCCGAAATCCGGATGGTCCAAGTTCCATCACTTGTAATCTATTCTGTACACTATTCATCCGAATTCAGATGGTTCTTGGTCCGAAATCGGGGGTGGTCCGAAGTGATAGGGGTCCGAAATGAGTAGAGGTCTGAATTGGGTTTGGTCCAAATTGGGATATTGGTCCTAATTGGGTAAGGGTCCGAACTCGGATGGACCGTACCGTGTTCATCAGGTCCGAGTTCATACTTGTATATTTTTCATAATTTTCCATAATATACTTTTTGACCATTTTAGCATGTTTCCGTATCTAAAATTGCAAATATGAACTTAATGTACACTTTTTAACTTATAACATGTCATTATGTACCAAAATATTCTATATTTATGTCCATTTTTCATCAAGTCGATGAACACACACACTAAAACACACACTAACTTCAAAAATCATACTTAGGAATGGAATTAGAACCTGAAATTTGGTACATTGCATTACCTCTACTCGATTTTAACATTGCAACAATAACATTTAACATGCATTAACATTTGCATCAACAATTCTTAGAAATCGGTTCACACCAAAACCGAACCAAAACTCCAAGAATTTGCAAGTTTGAGTAAATTTTACCTTGATTTGATGATTGTACTGATTATAGTTCCTTTCAATAAGCTTGATTCCCGATTTTTAGTACTTGAATCCAACAAATCTCGGATTTTTGATGATGAATCCGTGGGTTTTTAGAGAGAAGAAGAGAGAGATCGAGAGAGTAGAGAGAGAAAGTGAGATTTGATAAATGAGGGATTTTCCTTATTTTATTTGACATTTTGACCTATTTGCACATTACACCCCTCAACTTCGTATTTTCTTATTTAACCGATTTTAATTGTCCGGATCGGTTTCTCATTGTTATGCTTGCTCAAAAAACAACGATGAGGATTTCTTCTCTTCATTTCTCATTTTTAAAATTGTGAACGAAACTGAAATAATAATTCCATTATCGCATTAAACAGAGTCTTAAATAGTAAATTACAAATGATTAAAAATAGGGATGTTACAGCATGAGCTCCACCACGCC
Source organism: Centrapalus pauciflorus (assembly GCA_020465985.1). Classification (NCBI taxonomy): domain Eukaryota; kingdom Viridiplantae; phylum Streptophyta; class Magnoliopsida; order Asterales; family Asteraceae; genus Centrapalus; species Centrapalus pauciflorus. The sequence continues at coordinate 42,018 of JAANYP010003184.1, forward strand.
TATACTTCGTCCGCGAAGTCATGCTGCGCTGAACAGACTTGGGTACTTTAGTCTTCATGTCTTCTTCCGATTCCCAAGTATGGTTAGCTCCCCTATGATGCTTCCATTTGACTAGCACCATCTTGATTTTGTTGTTTAGAAGTTTCTTGACTTTTGTTTCTAGAATACTCTCCGGCTCATCAACGGACCTTAGCCGTTCGTCGACCTTTATCTCTGAATGGTCAGTCCATGGTTCCCTTTCGGGCACCAGACTCTTTCTTAAGTACCCAACGTGAAAAATCGGGTGAACTCCTGACAGTTCCTCTGGTAAGTCCAAATGATAGGACTGATTCCCAACTCTTTCAATGATGCGAAAGGGTCCAACAAATCGAGGAGATAGCTTTCCTCACTTTACGAATCTTGTAACACCTTTCATCGGAGAAACCTTTAAGTAGACCCAACCATCCTTCTGAAATTCTATCGCTTTGCGACGACATCGTGATAGTTCTTTTGTCGATCTTGCGCTGTTTTCATGTATTGGCGGATGAGCTGGATCTTTTCATTTGTTTCTTGCAATAAGGCTGGCCCAGCTATTGGAGTTTCTCCTGTTTCCCTCCAACAAGTTGGAGTCCTACATCTCCTTCCGTACAGGAACTCGAACGGTGCCATTTTGATGGTTGAATGGTAACTATTGTTGTAGGATAATTCAGCCAATGGGATGTGATCGTCCCAGTCACCACCCAAATCCATGACACATGCTCTGAGCATGTCTTCCAGAGTCAGAATAGTTCTTTCACTTTGCCCATCAGATAGATGTCTGTAAGCAGTATTCATTGCGATACGAGTACCAAGACCATTTTGTATGGCAGCCCAGAAGTTGGAAGTGATCAACTATCTCGATCGAGGACAATAGACTTAGGCACACCATGCCTGATGACGATTTCATTCATGTAAATCTGGGCAAGACGGTCCAGTGAATAGGTTTCTCGAATGGGAATGAAGTGAGCAGATTTTGTTAATCGGTCAACAATGACCCAAATGGCATCATGTTGACGACGAGTCTTAGGCAGCTTAGTTATGAAATCCATAGTAATATGATCCCACTTCCATTATGGGATAGGAAGAGGTTGCATACTACCATAGGGTTGTTGGTGCTCTGCTTTGACTAGACGACAAGTTCTGCATTTTTCCACAAACTGCCCAACATCTCTTTTCAGTCCTGGCCACCAGAAATCGGCTTTCAGGTCGTTGTACATTTTTGTGCTTCCAGGGTGAATTGAGAACCTGGATTGGTGAGATTCATCAAGAATTACTTCTCACATACCACAAGACTTAGGAACCCAAATTATGCCGTAAATACCTTTGAGTCCAGTTTCATCATCTTGCATTATCGGCAGTTGAATTCTGACATCCTCGTTTTTTATATTTTCTTCCTATAAGGCCTGAAATTGAGCAGCCTTTACATCATCTATGATCGTTGACGTCAGAATTATAGAAGTCAAGGCATAACAATACGCCTTGCAGTATGCTTTTCTACTTAGGGCATCAGCCACTACGTTGGCTTTCCCTAGATGGTAGAGAATTTCACAATCGTAACCTTTGATCAGCTTCATTGACCTTCTTTGCCTCATATTCAAGTCCTTCTGACTGAATATATATTTCAAACTCTTGTGATCGGTGTAGAGCTGACACTTGGTTCCGTACAAGTAGTGCCTCCATAATTTGAGAGCGAAAGTCACAACAGTTAGCTCTAGATCATGAGTAGAGTAGTCTTTCTCATGCGGTTTGAGCTGTCTAGAAGCGTATGCTATGACATTCCTCTTTGCATTAATATTGCTCCCAAACCCATGCCTGATGCATCTGTATAGACAACAAAGTCCTCATTCCCTTCAGGCAGGGCTAATACTGGTGCTTCACTTAGCAACTTCTTCAATTTATCAAATGCCGATTGTTGTTCTTCTTCCAAAAGAAGGTTGCATTCTTGCGAGTTAGCTTAGTAAGCGGAACAACGCTCTTCGAAAAGTCTTTGATGAATCAGCGGTAATAACCAGCCAATCCTAGAAAGCTACGAATCTCTGAGGCGTTGCCAGGTGATTCCCAGTACTGGATAGCCTCGATCTTTGCAGGATCAACAGCAATCCCAGCACCAGATATCACGTGCCCCAAGAATTGGATCTGAATTGTATGTTTTAGGAGGAACAACTTAACAAAAGTTTATAGTTGAGTATAAGGATCATCAAATTGTTTGGGATGTTGAGACGTACCTGCATCAACCAGAATTCCCATTTTGAGAATTTGGCATAAAGTCGCTCTTTATGCAGCAAATCTAGCAATTCTCTCAGATGTGTTGCATGATCCTCTTTGGTCTTTGAATAGATGAGAATATCATCGATGAACACGATGACAGACTTGTCGAGCATTGGCCGACAGACTCGATTCATGAGATCTATGAAAGCAGCCGGCGCATTTGTGAGACCGAACGGCATCACCAGAAACTCATAGTGTCTGTAACGAGTTCTGAAAGCCATTTTGGAATGTCATCTGGATGTACTTTTAGTTGATGATAACCCGAACGAATATCAATCTTCGAAAAGTAACTTGCGCCTTGTAACTGATCGATGAGATCATCAATCCGGGACAATGGGTACTTGTTCTTAATTGTGACTTTGTTGAGTTCGCGGTAGTCGATGCACATACGAAATGTGCCATCCTTCTTCTTGACAAACAGAACAAGAGCGCCCCAAGGAGATGAGCTTGGGCGGATAAAACCTTGGTCAAGTAGCACCTGTAACTGTTTCATCATTTCCTGCATTTCTGCAGGAGCTAATCGATACGGAGCCTTTGCTATTGGAGCAACTCCGGGAATGAGATCGATACGGAATTCCACTTGACGATCAGGTGGCAATCCCGAGACATCTTCTGGAAAGACATCTGGAAACTCATAAATAACAAAAATGGCAGAGAAAGATTGAACTTCAGCCTTTGCATCGACATCGTAGGCTAAATAAGCGGAACAACCCTTGGCAACGTGGTTTCGGGCTTTTGCAAATGAAATGAGGCACAAGTCGCCTTTATGTCTGTCGCCGTAGACACAAATATCTCGGCCCTCAGGAGTGGTGATCTTAATCATTATTTTCTTGCAAATAATCTGGGCCTCGTTATGGATCAACCAATCCATACCTACTATGACATCAAACTCCCCGAATTCCATAGGGATTAGATTTATATTGAATACTAAATCTTCTACCAATAACGTGCAATGCCTATATACTTTTTCTGCCTTAACTAACATGTTGCTAGCAGTCTCATTATCAAGCACAAATTGTAGTTTGGAAGTAGGCATATTAAATTGACGAGCAAATGAAGTGGAGACAAACGAACGGTTGGCTTCGGAATCAAATAGAATACGTGAGGGAATTGAATTTACAAAGAACGTACCAGTGACCACCTCCGGGTCATCTTTTGCTTCTTCAGCTATGATTTGGAATGCCCTTGTTGGAGCCCTTTGAGATTGATCCCTGCGAGCAGTGGAAGTTGCAGAAGATATTGTCGTTGAATGTTGAACACTCTGATCTCGTGGGGGTTTTGAGCAGTCCCTTGTAAAGTGGCCAAGTCTGTGGCAGTTGTAGCACGCATCATATTTTCGAGGACAATACTCCCAGTGATGACCCTTCTGCCCACAACAGAAGCAATACACGTCTTGAGTTTTGCACTCACCAGAGTGCACTTTCCTGCACCTCCTGCAGTCTCTCATTTCAGAACTGGCCGAAAAGGCCTTTCCATTCTTGGGCGAAGAAGATGGTTGATTGGATTGAGGATAAGATCGGGATCATCCAGACTCTCGCTGCCTTTTTGGCGGCGACGGTTGAGTCGGTACAGCAGCAGTTGACCCTATAACATACTCAGGTAATAAGACGATCTGCTCAACATTTCGAGCAGCCTCCAGTAAACCAGCAAACGTTGTATACCGAACCCCACTCATGGTTCGGCGAATCTCATAATCTAATCCGGCATCAAACCGAGCTATCTTTCTTTCCTCTGTATAGACTTGATGGGGTGCGAACAGGCTTAAACGGGTGAACTCGACGGCGTATTGTGTAACAGTCTTTGTTCCTTGTGTTAGATTTAGAAAATTTTCCTCTAGACGGCGCTTCTCATCTGCAGGACAGTATTGCTAAAAGAATACTTCCTTAAATTCGCTCCAGGACATGTGTGACACTACCTCCATAGTCAACACATTAGTCATAGCATCCCACCACATCACTGCGTCCCTTGCAAACATTGCGGTCGCAAACCCGACCATATCCTTTTAAGCGCAGTCGCTGATTCTGAAAGTTCGTTCGGTGGTGGTGATCCACTCCAATGCTGTCACGACATCTCCAGTCCCATCAAAAGTAACCGCTCCGTTACTTTTGAAGTCCTTAAACCTACAACCCCTTGACTTGTTAGAAGACCTAGTGTCTCCTTGTCTTTCCTCTTGATCGTCTTGTTGTTGTTCCTTGTTCTTTCTTTAATCAGCCTTTCTCTTGGCTTCGGCCTAATCTCTGGCCCTTAATTGGTCTGCAAATGACTGAGCCTGCTCAGCCATTCTTTTGGATTGTAACTCATTGTTTTGTTCCATGAGAGCTTGCATCATCTAGAACATCTGTTGAGGAGTCATATCGTCTCCTGACATGTTCTGAAATATAATAATTTATATTTAGAACATTTATTTGTAAGTCCTACGTGTTATAGTTACCCTTTATTTGTCCCCGTGTGCATGTCAATCCTATCTTAGTACGTATAATTTCCTAGGAGTCCATTCTAATATCATAACCTAAGTTTGAGTCCAAGTCCTCGCGGACACTTGAAACCTCAAACTAATGCTCTGATACCAAACTGTGACGTCCTCATATTTTGATGGTATAATTGGAATCACCAGGATCAACACACAACCCAATGAATAACATGATAACTAAAATTGAAGCTTAATTCAGATTTAAGCAGTTCCACACTAAAGCAATAAAAGTACTTGTCTACAGTGATATTGTCTAACTATTACAACAACATAAATTGTTTTGAAAGTATCAAATCCCAGCCCAAAGCTACAAACATCCGAGTACCAATAGCTTCTAAGGTCTCTAGGATATTGAATTGAAAATGCTTAAGTAGAAGGTCTAGCTAAACCTTTGCCTTTGCCTGAAAACATTGTGAGTCAACGGTAAGCTAATTTGCTTAGTGAGATAACATATTATGCAAACAACAAATATTTCTTTACAAGCATAGTGTGAAATCTGGCAGTGTAAGCCCCAATGTATGTGAAAACCATGCAGTGCAAGCATGGGGTTAGCAGTTCAAATGCTGATCGGGGATATGCCGAACCTGACCAGGATAACGAGTGGGATGATTAGTCCCCGACAGTGGCCTGCTGTCAGCCCCAGTCCAGGTCGCATCAGATTGTGAAGTAATGATCATGCAGTGCAAACATGATGTAAATAGATGCACTTTCAAACGAACGCTGGCTACATGTTTATCACATGTCAAGTACGAGTGTGCATCATAACAACAAATCATTCATGAGTGCCAAATGATGTATATGAAGAATGTGAACATGCCATTGAATATGTAAAATGTGAATGCAAAGACAATAAACGTTAGAATGATAATCTATTACTTACAGTGGTTTGTATTGTGATAATTGCCTATGAATCAATGTGTGTTAGATAACACCACAATGATCTGTCAAGTCAGTGTAATAGTGATTTAATCTCAGTAATTGCTTAAAACTTCAATTCTAAAAATTAAATGAAATTTGAACTGAATTCGGACCACATCCGAACTTCGGATGGTCCGAAATCCGGATGGTCCGAGGTCCATCACTTGTAATCTATTATGTACACTATTCATCCGAATTCAGATGGTTCTTGGTCCGAAATCGGGGGTGGTCCGAAGTGATAGGGGTCCGAAATGAGTAGAGGTCTGAATTAGGATATTGGTCCGAATTGGGTAAGGGTCCGAACTCGGATGGACCGTACCGTGTTCATCAGGTCCGAGTTCATACTTGTATATTTTTTATAATTTTCCATAATATACTTTTGACCATTTTAGCATGTTTTTGTATCTAAAATTGCAAATATGAACTTAATGTACACTTTTTAACTTATAACATGTCATTATGTACCAAAATATTCCATATTTGTGTCCATTTTTCATCAAGTCGATGAACACACACACTAAAACACACACTAACTTCAAAAATCATACTTAGGAATGGAATTAGAACCTGAAATTTGGTACATTGCATTACCTCTACTCGATTTAACATTGCAACAATAACATTTAACATGCATTAACATTTGCACCAACAATTCTTAGAAATCGGTTCACACCAAAACCAAACCAAAACTCCAAGAATTTGCAAGTTTGAGTGAATTTTACCTTGATTTGATGATTGTACTGATTATAGTTCCTTTCAATAAGCTTGATTCCGATTTTTAGTACTTGAATCCAACAAATCTCGGATTTTTGATGATGAATCCGTGGGTTTTTAGAGAGAAGAAGAGAGAGATCGACAGAGTAGAGAGAGAAAGTGAGATTTGATAATTTCGTTCTTTTATTTGACATTTTGACCTATTTGCACATTACACCCCTCAACTTCGTATTTTCTTATTTAACCGATTTTAGTTGTCTGGATCGGTTTTCCATTGTTATGCTCGCTCAAAAAACAACGATGAGGATTTCTCCTCATCATTTCTTATTTTTAAAATTGTGAACGAAACTGAAATAATAATTCTATTATCGCATTAAACTGAGTCTTAAATAGTAAATTACAAATGATTAAAAATAGGGATGTTACATTTGCTGCTTAAATTGGCCACAACTTTTGACTAGAACATCGTTAGAAGGCCTACCATATGCCAAAACGAACCTTGAACCGAGATCTATGATTTCTAGAACCGACTTTTTAGTCAATTTTCGTAGCCTTATTCCACTCCTGAAAAAAGTTACGGGCATTTTTCTGGAGAAAAACTAAATTTCAAAGTCAAAAAGTCAATTCAGATATGATTTTTCACAAGTTATCATTTATAGATATAGTTTTCAAAGTTTTATCAGAATTTACTCATTTTTCCATAAAAGATATTGGAAATTCAATTTTCTGTAATTCATTATGGCATATCCTTATGAACAATTGTTAAAGTCTTAGCTAATTGAAAAACTTACTGAATCTGAAAGATTTGTAAGAACAATTACGACATTCTTGTTCAGTTAAATACTAAATAAGCTCTTGCTTTATGTATCAATACTGAAAGAAGAAATTCAGAGCTTAAAAAGTCAAACAAAATTTTGAGAAATTGCTCTTAATTTAAAAATATCTGAGTTGAAAAAAAATCTTGATCAGCTAAAACAAGAGAATTTTCAGACAGCAACTCAACTGAAATATCTTTTGCCTGAAAGATGTGAGCTTTATAAGAAAGTTAAAGATCTTGAAGAAACTCTTTCAAAGACAAATCATTCTGATCAAAATTATGTTTCAAACAAGACTGAAGAATTTTTTGCTCTTGAAAAGGAGTTTTCATCAACTAAAGATTTACGTGAGAAGGAAAGAAATGAGTTTTTACTTAAAGAACAAGATTTCAAAGAGAAATCTAAGTTGTTTGAAGATGAGAGAAAGGTTTCTTACTTAAAGAACAATTTTTAAAACTGATTTCCAATCATTTGATGATGACAGAAAGTCATATTTGGTCATCATTAAAGGATTAGAAGATCAAATCGTTCATCTTTCAAATCAATTAATTGTTTCCCCTTCATCAAATGAATCAGAGGTTAAGATTCATTCAGTTTGTTTAGAACCTAAAGTTGTTCACACTGATTTATCTTCAGAAAGCGTTAAGAATCTAGCTAAACCTCTTAAGCTTGATTCAACTTCAGATCTGAAACTTAAGTATCTTTTAAAGACAAACAAAGGCAAATATAAAATAGCTAAAAAACTTCCGGTCAAGATTTACACTGGTGAATCTTCGAAAGCAAAATTTTCAAAAGTTTCTAAAAATACTGGTTATTCTTATCAGAATACATCTTCACAAAAAAATATCAAGTATATCAGAATCAGGCTAGTACTGGACAATTTTTCAGAAAGAAGAGTTTGCAAAATTCTGCTCGTTCAAGTTCAAGTTTCTTCCATTATTCAGATCTTCAATTTCATCATACTCAAATAAATTTGCTGTCTGATTTTGAGAGAGAAGAAAAGAAATATAATCTACATTGGGTACCTAAACCAAAGTACCAGTGGGTATCAAAACCCGTTTTGAAATGGGTACCCAAAAGTGCTGACAAGTCTGGATCCAAATCATTTTGGATACTAAAGACATCTTAATTTTTGCAGGTCATGTAGGCTTCTATACACCTCAGTATAGAACCCAGTCTTTAACGAAAGTGGTTCTTGTTTACTTCAGATTAAGACCCGTACTTCAACGCAAGATGGAAAGGCTTCTACTTACTTTCAGAGTAGAACTCAGTCTTAAATTCAATGTGGTTTTCATTTTAACTTGGCTTTTGCACACATTAGTGCAGAACCCGCTCTTCAAATCAAATGGCTTCTAGTTAAATCTGACTAGAATGCAAATGGTTTCTACTTATCTCCGAGTAGAACCCGTGCTTCAAAGCAAAGGCTTCTAATGTCTTCCAATTAGAACCCGACTTTGAAAGACGAACCATTCTGGAATTCCTGCCCTGATTTCAACTCTGAAGCTTCATTGAATTAGAGGGAGTTTTATTTTTATAAGTTTTTGCTCCTGATTTAATTTCTATAAGTTGACTAAATTTGTGTGCTTATTTCCAGGGGGAGTTTCAGACATCCTTTGACGATGACATTTTTCCCAAAAACTGTGTGTGATTTTCCTGAAAATATTTGATGCACACATAAAAAGATTTTTGAGCTGAAATGAATTTTTTTTATCTGATTCTATGAATCTATCATTGAGGTTAACCGGTCTAATCTCTTTGATTTTCATAATCTCATTTCTTCTGATATTCTCTTTTTTATAATTCTTCCCATTCATTCATACTGAATTCTTCCATTCTCTCACATGAGCTAATTCTTTCATAAAAAAATCTTATTCATTTCATATCTTATATCATATTTTTTTCCTTTCTTTATGACATCTCCTAACTCATCGTTCCCCTGATTCATTCTGAAATTTATGATCTTTCATCAGCTGAAATACTGATCATTATTTCTGTTGACTTCGCTTATGCACCAAGTTGTGTGATAGGAATAAACATCACTTCTATGGTCTAACCAGAACCGAAAGACCTACCCAAGGAGCAAACCATCTATAATTTGTGTGGGTGAGGGTTCTTAAGGTCTATTAGTTGAGAAGTGTCAGTTATCACCGGATACTGACAGGGTCGAGCAGAGGTAAAATGTAAATGAGAGGGGTATATTGACAGGAAATGGTGGTGCATCAGATCATGCTTTCACTATGAAGCTGATTGACTTGTATTTCTGAAAAAGTGAGCCGGAGGGAGCTTAGTTGAAAAATGCTGAGAGCTGAGAGTTAAGAAAGGATTTGAAGAAAAGATAATCCTACCTACACTATGTCTGCTAGGTAAACCTCATAATCTATTAAGCCCTAGGCGACTTGATATTGAAAAAGACATCATGGACCCAGTGACGCATGCACTTAACCCACCAACCACTCAGTTATCTCTAAAAAGATTTCTGTTTCAATAATCACGAAGATATAACATATTTCTATCGATATATCAATTGGATATTATTGATATTGAAACAAGGAATACATTTGCTCCGATCTCCGACTTCATTTGTATATATGCACATTGTGTGATTGTGTCTAGAGCTGATTATATACACTTTTAGGACACATTGAGTTTAACAGTCTGCGTGAGTATAAACTGCTAGTCCAAGGTGACTAAGCTGGAACAAATAAGAGTGACCCTTTCATGATAAAGGATTTGACAATGACTATTTGGAAATCCTACCGGTGTTAATGTCACGCCAGCGCTAAACGTAGGTCACATAGATTATGTCTATTGTGCAAACAGGACTCATATGTGGACCTGGACTCGTTATTTCACCAAATGAATGTGTTTCATTTTCCTCAAAGTTGAAAAGCTTTGTTTCATTTTGAAAGAGTATTCGTTTGAGGGGGAGTGAGATAAATTTTGTTTAGATTAGCGGGAGAGGATATTAGTTTGAGGGGGGAGAAAGTAAATTTGTAATATTTTAAAAGTGTAATTGTTGTTGTATTTCTGCTACTGTAAATTCATTGTATTTATGTCTCTGAAGATGTTACATGATGTTGATAATCTTTATGATCACCATGAGGGGGGTAAAAAGCTGAATTTCAGAGACAACTTTTGTGTAGTTTGAAGACAACTGAAGACAATTGCTACATCATATCAAGAGAATTGAGCAAGGGAGAGATTTAAAAGCTATTCATGATTTAAGGGGGAGTGTGCTTACAAGAAAAGAGAAAACCAGAGAAGAAGAGATATGAAGATAAGAGTGAGACAATGAAGAAAAATTTTATTTGAAGATTCAGAGATCGAAGAAAAGAAGAAGTTTCAAGAAAAGAATCAAGAAAAAGTATTGTATTTCCCTTAGTAGAATTTTAATTGGAAATTCTTTTCAACTCTAAGGGGAGATTGTTGGGTACAAATTATATAGAGTTGAAAACAATTAATTTGTAAAAGTCCAGGGTTCAATATGTAAATACTCAATAGTTGATATTGAGTATATATATGTTGAGTGAGTATTGTTGATGTACGAGTACACGGATTGAGAAGAGAAGTGCTTTGCAAGAAACCAAGAACCGTCAATGTAATATTCTCTCTATTCTTAATAAAGCATTCAACATTTTGTTTTTGTGTTAATTGTTCATATGATTGTGTTTAATGTTGTTATGAGTTGCATGAAATGTGAATTATCAATAGGCAGTTACGTCCATATAATGCCTCGAACGGGGCCATCTTGATGGTGAAATGGTAGCTGTTATTAAACGCAAACTCAACCAATGTCAAATGCACGTCCCAACTACCACTGAAGTCAATCATGCAAGCTCGCAACATATCCTCGAGAGTCAGATTCGTACGCTCTGTCTTTCCGTCTGTCTGAGGTCTGTACGTCGTACTCAAATGAATTCTTGTGCCCAGCTCACGCTGAAAACTCTGCCAGAACCTCGAAGTAAATCTAGTATCTCGATCAGACGTAATTGATTTCGGAATCCCGTTCCTCGAAATCACCTCATTAATACAGAGCTGTGCCAACTGATCCATCGTGATAGTTTCGCGAACTGCCAGAAAATGAGCGCTCTTCGTCAATCTATCCACAATCACCCAGATCATATCGTGTCCTCTAATAGTGCGTGGAAGTCTAACGATAAAATCCATTGTAATATGATACCACTTTCACTCAGGGATCTCTAAGGGCTGAATGTGGCCGTGAGGCTTCTGATGCTCATCTTTCACACGCATACAAGTCATACACTCTTCCACATAACGACCCACATCTCTCTTCATCCCAGGCTACCAATAAAACTCTCGCAGATCTCTATACATCTTGGTGCTCCCGGGGTGAATAGACAATCTCGACCGGTGCGACTCATCTAATATAAGCTGGCAAAGATTCCCAACTCTCAAAACCCATACGTGGTCATGCTCAGAGTCTCAATCTGCCCAGTAAGCCGCTCTCTCTTCACATTCTCAGCTCGTAGACCCCCTAACTGCGCCAATCTCAAACTCTCTATCAGGGTCGAATTAATCTCGACTCTCACAGCTCAAGGAAGTCGCAGTCTGGCCGCACGCCTTGCGTCTCAACGCATCATCCACCACGTTTAGAGATGGCAACGAGGACGGGTATTACAGGGTACCCCTTTCCCCGTCCCTGACCCCGACTTTGAAAACCCGTCCCCATCCCCGACCCCGTCCCTGACGGGTATTTACTTTGCATCCCCATCCCCGTTCCCCGACGGGTAACGGGGATCCCCGACGGGTATTCGGGGATTTTTACCCGTTAAATTTTACATTATGTATTTTATAATTTATGTTTATGATATAGAAAAATTGGACATAAAATATTATATTTATATATTTAATTAATATAACATTAGATTAATAACTCGACACATAAATATATTAATTGATCAATCACCTAATAAAATTTGTTATAATGATGCAATATTTATATAAAAATTAAATCTATCTACAATGTCAAAAAGGAAACATAAAACTTCAAACATTATTAATGTAATAAAGTTCCTACAAAAGAATCAAATTAAATAACATTAAAGTGATTAGTATATTAATACGACTTTCCTACGTATATTAGATGTGTATTATTTGTAATTATAATGAATTGTGAGTTTTAACACTTAAATACAAATTTAACTTCAAAAATATACTTAATCTTATTTAAATGATACAATATTTTTAAGGTTACTCAAAATAAAAAATAATAATTTTGAACAAGAAATGCACGTGTGATGTGTGTGTGTGTGTGTCTATATATATATATATATGTATGTATGTATATATATATATATATATATATATATATATATATATATATATATATATATATATATATGTGTGTGTGTGTGTGTGTGTGTGTGTGTGTGTGTGTGTGTGTGTGTGTGCGTGCGTGTGAATTCAAACATTTTTATATACTATGCATATAATATATGATTCATATGTATAATATTTAGGGTTTATTATGAAAAAAACCAACATGTTTTCACGTTTTTTGCGTTTTCATTCCTCCATGTTAATTTTTCCATAAAAAACCTCAAGTTATTCTTTTCTTATTGGTTTAGTGAAATTTGGACATTAGAACCCGGTTTTTCAAGTTTTTAAAACCCGGTTCACAAATTAATTAACCGGGGTCTAATGTCCAAATTTTCACTAAACCAATAAGAAAAGAATAACTTGAGGTTTTTTATGGAAAAAAATAACATGGAGAGACGAAAACGCAAAAAACGTGAAAACATGTTGGTTTTTTTCATAATAAACCATTATATTTAATCATTTAACCACTCATATATGTATTTAACTATGATATTCATATGCAATATTTAAGTATTTTTATATATTTATATTTATATTATGTTTCGTGTACGGGTACCCGAGGGGTAATCCCATCCCCGCCCGCGTCCCCGTTTTAGAATTCGGGTATTACCCGTCCCCGTCCCCATCCGCGGTCAACTCGGGGATTACCCGGTCAAAACGGGTTCGGGTGTCGGGTTCTCCATCGGGTTCGGATTTTTTTGCCATCTCTAACCACGTTCGCTCTGCCCCTATGTTACTGGATCTCACAGTCGTAGTCCTTCAATTGTTCCAAACTGCGTTGCTGCCTCACATTCAACTCTTTCTGACTAAACAGATACTGAAGACGCTTATGAACGGTATACACAACAAACCGAGACCCATACAGATAATGACGCCAAATCTTCAGTGCGAACATAATGGCATCTAACTCAAGATCATGTACGGTATGGTTCTCCTCATAGGTCTTCAACTGACGCGACGTATACGCTATCACCTTGCCTCGCTGCATCAGACACAACCCAACCCAGTACCAGACGCATTGTAGTACACCACGAAATCCTCTGTACCCTCTGGCAATGCTAACACTAGAGCCTCAAATAACCGGGTCTTCAACGCTCTAAACACATGCTCCTGATCATCGGACCACACAAAAGGTATAGAATGCCGTGTCAATCTCGTCAACGGCATGTCAATCCTCGAAAAGTCCTGGATGATGCGACGATAGTACCCGGCTAGACCTAGAAAGCTACGAACCTCAGACACTGTCTTTGACAGCTCCTAACTCATCACGCCCTCTATCTTAGCTGGATCAACTTTAATTCCCTCAGCACTCACCACATGCCCCAAAATCTAGACCTCACACAACCAGAACTCGCACTTGGAGAATTTCGCAAACAATCTCTCCTTTCGCAGCATAGTTAAAACCTCTCGCAAGTGCTTCTTGTGGTCCTCGGCACTCTTCGAATAGATCAGGATGTCGTAAATGAAAACAATGACGAACCAATCCAACATCGATCCACACACACACACACTTCATTAAATCCATGAAAGTCGCGGGTGCGTTAGTCAATCTGAAGGGATCACAAGGAACTCATATTGGTCGTATCGTGTTCGAAACGCTGTCTTCCGTACATCCTCGTCTCTAACTCTCAAATATTGATAACCAGATCGCAAATCAATCTTCGAGAAATAGTTCGAACCCTGCAGCTGATCGAACATGTCGTCGATACGTGGAAGCAGATATCTATTTTTCACTATCACTTTATTTAGCTCTCTGTAGTCAATGCACATCCGCATAGTGCCGTCCTTCTTCTTCACAAACAGAACAAGCGCTCCCCACGGTGATGAACTCGGACAAATGAACCAACAATCTAGAAACTTCTGAAGCTGTTACGTCATCTCTCGCATCTCAGTAGGTGCTAGCCTATAAGGCGTCTTAGCTATAGGCACAACTCTTGGGATAAGGTCAATACGGAACTCGACCTGACAATCTGGCGGTAACCCAGGCAACTCCTCTGGGAATACCTCAGGGAAATCTCTGATCACTGGTATATCCTCTATGGTCTTCTTCTCCTTCCGGGCATCAACAACATAAGCCAAAACGGTCTCGCACCCCTTTGAAATGTATCTCTGAGCTCTGGCCATAGAAACTATACTGATCACGCCTCTGCGCCGCTTGCCATACACAGTAACACTCTCACTGTCTAAAATGGGTATTCATATCATCTTTTTTGCACACAAGATATTGGCCTGCCTGGCTATCATCCAATCCATACCCACTATCACATCAAAACTACTGATCTCAATCGGTAGCAGATCAATCATAAACCAGTGTGCATCAATCTCTAATACATAATCTTTGTATACCTAGCTCACTAACCCTGTACTCCCATCAACCCTCTCAACAACCAACGGATGAAAGAAAGCAGTAGAAGGAATAGAAAAGTATGCACAGAACAGAATAGACACATACGAGGGATCCGCTCTAGAATCAAACAAAACATGGGCACTAAGCCCATTCAGGTTGTACGTACCGGAAACCACGTTTATAGACTATCGGGCCTCCTTTGCAGTAGCCTGAAACACTTTGCCACAGCCTCTGGGAACTGTGTCGTGGCGGCTCGATGATGCAGGCTCGACTCTGGTCCCGCTGGTGCTTGCCCCCTGCACCGCTGCTCCTAACTCTAGACAATCTTTTGCAACCGACTTCTCACAACGGAAGCACAAAGAATCTCTCGAAGTATAAGTCACAGAGGTATGACCATACTGACCACAATGATAGCATCGCAGCTGCTCAGACATACATGATCGGGAATGACGGCGACATCTCTGGCAGTCTCTCTTCCCATACGAATTGGCAGCGCTACTCCCTGATGGCTGGGACCCTGTCCCACTCTACTCTGACTCTGACTAGGAGCACTGTACCGCGACGTCTGACTCTGTCCTGATCTCTGATCTCTGCCCCTGTCTCTATCTCTGTCCCAACGGGACGCAGAAAATTCTGTCCCCGAGAACGCCACTGCTCAGGCTGACTCTCTCTTGGTGCGTCTTGGGACTCTCGCCAATAACTTGGGGGCTGCTCGGAAGTCCCTGTCCTCTGCCTCTGTGCTAGTAGCTGATCTATCTGCTTTTCTATCTCTCTCTCTATCTCTCTCTCTCTCTCTCTCTCTCTCTCTCTCATATGGGCCTTCTTTAATGCCCTAGCAAAAGTAGGAGTATCATGCATACCAACAAACTCCCGAATTCAGATCTAAGACTATCGATAAAAGCATCTGCCTTTCGGCTTTTTGTATCAATTGTAGGTCCCGAGAGGTTCCCAAAGTATATAGCTTTAAGCTGTAGAGGGGGGGTGAATACAGCAATTTAAAAACTACACACTATTTTCTCAATGTTTGTATGTATTATCAACAATTTGTTAATTACAAACAAGCTTGAATGCGGAATAGTTCAAGCTGAGATGACAGACACAACAGTATGTTCACTAGTCTAAGACATACTCAAACTAGAATACAATGAATACACTCACTAAGAAGCACTCACTGGGTTTTCAAGACTTTAAGGGAACAGCTTATGTAAAACAGCTTAGACACACAGATACTGAATTACACAACAGACTTGCATGCATGAAAAGCACACTTGCACGTTCACTCTTGGTTTCAGCACTTAGCTTTCTTCACTTATTTCTCTGTCCTTAGAAGCTTCCTTTTATACTCATTCGGAGGATCTAAGAGAAACATCTTCATTGGACGGAATGAAAAGAAGAAGTCTTGTTGAAAAGACAACATAACCTTTTCTGCACTTTTCTGAAAAGCAGACTTGTCTTCACATGTGCAGAACTTTTGTCTTTTTACTTTGTCTACTGTTGCATTGCCTTTAACTAATTTAGGAATGTCAACTTTGCGTCTTTCTTCCTTGTAAAGGCCTATTTTGATATAAGAAAAAGGTCTGTCACCCTTTTTCAAATAACCTTTTGTCTTCATGTTACAGAACAGCTTGGGCAGGCTGAGCAGTTCTGTTTTCCACTTTGTCTTCGACTTTTGTAAACTGATCTTGTAGTAAAAAACAATACATGATGACTTGGAAACATATTCCATAAAGTGTTTAGCCTGTTCACAAAGAACAGGTTCTGTTCACAAAGAACAGAACACTTTAAAAATGCCCAAGCTGCTCACCAGTGTAGAGCAGCGTAGACAGTTTATGTCCAGCCTGTTCAGCAGACAGAGCAGCTTGGACAAACTGTCTTAGTTGCAACACATGCAACATATAGAACAGCTTTAGACTGATATTGCAAATCATTTTCAGGTTTCAATAAGGCATATAACAGACCTTAAATTCAACCTTCAAATGCATCAACAGGTTTGATTATAAATCTCCCCCTCAGATGTAGAACAGGATTGACTGAGGCCTTTTTGTGCCTAACAATCTCCCCCTATTTGCAATAACCAGTCTAAGCTGGTCTTATCAAAAATCAATATATATTTTTACAGTACATTTTGCTGAATTTAAATTACAACATTACAGTAAAGTAAAAGATCAGTTTATATATACACTGATTCTTGATTACATTAGAACAACACATGTTCTTACAAAAATACAACTAATGTACTGATGTATATTACAACTAATGTAAACTGAAATTACAACAAATGTAAATAAAGTACAACTGATGTACATTGGACTGTTTTAGATGGGAGCAAATAATGGTAAGCCTGTCCAACTGATGGACAGCTTCCATTCTTCACCTACCCAGATGGCAGGTGGACTTCATTACAATGGAAAAGGATCCTGAACCATCTTTTCCAGTTCTTCCCTTGTATCCTCAAGATCTTGGATTTCACTTCTTATTATCATGAACTTGGGATCATTGAGCTCTCCTGTGAAGACCATCCCGTACGGGGCAGTCCTCAGAGTCTAGGTCCCACATCATGCAATAAGATATCAACCATACTAAGATAGGGTAATTATGATGCGGAAAATTAAATTACATGTACATTACAGATTACAGATTTAAGTTACATATTTCAAAATAAAGTTATAAAAGGGTAACATCTAATCTAATCATAACATCATACATCACATCAAGTCTACCCAGAACCACCACGTTTACTGTCTTCCAATCAGTACCAGAGAGTTTGTTGAGTAGTGGTCTAAGAAAGCTTCACAACTTGGATCTTGAATGACCTAAGTACTAGGTCCTGCAGGTGATTTTCCTTTGGCTTTTCCTGTAAAATATTAATGCAACATCTGTAAGCAACGCTTAGTGAGTTTATAGATTTTCAATATCAACATGCGTGTCAAGCGGAGTCATTAGTCTTAGCGTGATATGTCTTGGCTGCCGCTACAGCCCTCAAGATTGAGATATAGAATCATAGAATCGGATGATGTTCAAGCCACACTCACGCTTAAATCGTGGGGATCAGCCACATACTGGGCTAGCTACCAGTAAGTCAATATGGCGGAACATCGGAGGTCATTACCAATTCATAAGAACTGGTGAAATAGTCGGGTCTAGAACAATAGACCATAAGGGCTAGTCAAGCTGAATCAATCTATCAAATGTCTGATCAATGATGTAATCATATGTCTTAGAAGTCATGATAGCAATGAATCATAAGGCAAAGTCTGAAGCAATATTAAATGCAATATGAAAAGATAATCAAATAGCTATCATGATTCACTGGGCAACACCCATCCATGGTGTGCACAGGTCTCAATCCAGCTGATAAATGAATGTCAATAAATCTAATAACAGCAATATATCTCAATCGGATCATATGCATGTTCAATCTGAATATCTATAACTCACAGATCTGGTCTTTGTCAAACAGATACAAATCTGCCACCTGAGTTATCTCAGGGTTTTATCTTTGTCAATTCTGTAATCTGTCAATCAATTCTCTGACCCGTTTTTAAGTCTTTAAATCTTTGTTCAGATATTAACTGAACCTGTCCAGAATTATATCACATAAATCTTATGTCAATATCATCATCATTATCATGAAGTTTTCATCATCTTTTGGTCAAAATTCTTGTATTTTATCTGATTCTGATAACTAATAAATCATTGATCATTTGTCTGTTCTTTTCTTGTTTCTTTTGAATTATATTTCGAAATACATGGATTTCTATTTATTTGACAATTATATATATATATATATATATATATATATATATATATATATATATATATATATATATATATATATATATATATATATATATATATATATATATATATATATATATATGTATGTCTTATATATATATATACACACACGAGTTATGTACATATATACATATATCACATACACACATGCACATGTAATTATATATATATTACTGAGAATTCATGGAGTTAATCATGGTTTCAGTATACTCATTTGATGGTTTCAGTATATATATATATGTCTGTAATAAGTTTCGGTAGTTTTGTGTGGGTTTCGGTACTCTACCGAAACCTTAAAGGTTTCGGTATTTCTAAATAGTTTCGGTATTTTAGGAAGGTTTCTGTATCTTCAATGTTTCGGTATATTTCTTGGTTTCGGTATGTATACCGAAACCTTTTAGGTTTCGGTATCATCCTCAACTCCATAAATGGTCTCGGTAGTTGGTTTTTATAGGAAAGTTTCGGTATCTCCTTGGGTAGTCTCGGTACCTAGTACCGAAACCAAAAGGTTTCTGTACCCTATTTGTGGGTCTCGGTATCATACATAACACACACATTTATGTTTCGGTAGTGTGGTATTGCCGAAACCTTTAAGGTTTCGGTATACCCACATCTGGGTTTCGGTACTTGCCAAAAACACACACACACACACAGATTATTTTTGTCAAGAACACCGGTAAACTTCTAATTTCTTCCTTTTTTAGATGATCTAACCCAAAATTTTTGTTTCTATAACATCTAATAACTTAAATTCATCATAAACTACTAAATTTGTATACATGCACACAAAATTTCCACCTTTTAAAACCTTAATTTCGGTTTTAACACAAAACCGAACCAAACCATCAAAATACCGAAATTTAAGTAAATTTACCTCAAATTCTTGTAGATTGTTGTTGCTTGTTGCTAATTGTAACTCCTTTGTCTTGAATCTTCAATTGATTACAACAATTTTATGGAATTTTGATGATCTTTTGGTGTTGATTGAAGATGAAGAAAAGGAACCGTATATAGAGAGGGAGTAGAGAGAGAAAGAGATTCTAATGTTTATGATCTTAATGGATCATTATCTCTTATATTTTAATTCAATTTAACCCACTTCTATTTTTGTATTTTACATCTCTTTTTAATTTAATTATCTTTAATAATTCATAAAACAAATATAATTTAATTAAATAATTATAACTTAATTAAATTACACAACTAATAATGTAAATAAATTTACATTATTTGGATCAAAACAAAATAAAAGATTGGAATAAAAGCTGGGTTGTTACAGAATGGGCTCCACCACGCACAAACTTCGTCCCCGAAGTTAGCTATGTTCGAACAGACTGGGATATGTTGCTTTCATTACATCTTCTGATTCCCAAGACTGATGCGAACCCTTGTGGTGTTTCCACTGGACGAGCACCATCTGTATTTCTTTATTTCAAAGCTTCTTGGTCTTCGAGTCCAGAATACACTCCGGCTCTTCAACCACTCTTAGCTTTTCGTCAATCTGCAGGTTAACGTGTGGTATCTGTACTTCTCTTTCGTCTGCTAAGCTCTTTCTCAGATGACTGACATGGAATACAGGATGTATTCCAGATAAGTCCGCTGGCAGTTCAAGACGATAAGATTGGTTTCCTATCTTTTCGACAATCTTGAACGGACCGATGAATCTTGGAGCTAGCTTGTTTCTTTTAATGAACCGCACCACATTCTTCATTGGAGATACTTTCAGCATCACCCAATCGTTAACCGCAAAATTGATAGATCTGTGCCGATTATCATAATATGACTTCTGCCTGCTTTGAGCATCAAGTATGTTCCTTCTGACGAGTTGAATCTTCTCATGAGTCAACTGTAGAAGGGCAGGTCCTGCTATTGGTGATTCACCTGTTTCACGCCAACCGGTGGGAGTCCTGCATTTTCTTCCGTATAGAGCTTCAAAAGGAGCCATCTTGATCGTTGAATGATAACTGTTATTATATGAGAATTCGACCAGAGGCAAGTGGTCATCCCAGTTACCACCCAGATCAAGAACGCAGGCACGAAGCATATCTTCTAAAGTTAGGATACTACGTTCACTCTGGCCATCGGCATTAGGATGATAAGCAGTACTCATAGAGATCCGAGTACCCATCCCGTCTTGTAGGGCTTGCCAGAATCTGGATGTGAAACGACTATCACGATCAGAGACAATAGATTTCGGCACACCATGACGAGAGATGATCTCGGTAATGTATATCTGTGCCAATTTATCAAGAGAGTAAGTTTCTTTCATCGGTATAAAATGCGCTGATTTCGTTAATCGATCCACGACTACCCAGATGGAGTCGTGCTGTCTTTTGGTCTTTGGCAGTTTCGTGACGAAGTCCATGGTGATATGCTCCCACTTCCATTCAGGAACGGGTAGTGGTTGCATATCCCCGAAGGGTTTCTGGTGTATTGCATTAACCATCTGACAGATTCTGCAGCTTTCAACATATCTACCGATGTCTTTCTTCATTCCTGGCCACCAATAGTCAGCTTTCAAATCGAAGTACATCTTTGAGCTGCCAGGATGAACAGATAACTTGGACTGATGGGCTTCAGATAGAAGAGTACTGCGAATAGAACCATATTTAGGAACCCAGATTCGGTTTCCCTTGAGAAAGTGAAGTCCCAAATGATTCAAAGTTAGAAATTGTAGCTGCCCTTTAAGATTTTCAGAACTGATATTCTCTTCTTTCAGTGCTTCAGCTTGAGCAACTCGGATATCTTCAATAAGATCAGAAGAGAATATTACAGGAGTTAAGGCATAACAGCACTTTTCCGGATAGACTTTCCTACTCAAAGCATCCGCGACAACGTTAGCTTTGCCGGGATGATATAGGATCTCGCAATCATAGTCCTTAATAAGCTCCAAGGACCGTCGCTGTTTCATATTTAGATCCTTCTGAGTAAAAAGATGTTTGAGACTTTTGTGATCGGTGTAGAGCTGACACCGAGTCCCATAAAGATAATGCCGCCAGATTTTTAGAGCAAAGGTGACGGCAGCCAACTCAAGATCATGAGTTGGTGCACTTTTCTCGTAGTCTTTTAATTGCCTTGAAGCGTAAGCAATTACTTTTCCCCTCTGCATAAGAACACATCCTAAGCCAGTACCAGAGGCATCGCTATGGACAACGAAATCGTCATTGCCTTCTGGTAAGGCTAGGATCGGCGCTTGAATAAGTTTCTGTTTCAGAATGTCAAATGCCTCTTGCTGTTTATTGGTCCAAACGAAAGGACTATTCTTTCGTGTTAACATCGTTAAAGGTACAACAATCTTCGAGAAATCCTTTATGAATCACCGATAATAACCGGCCAATCCAAGGAAACTTCGGATTTCTGAGGCATTGCGAGGCGGTTGCCATTTCTGAACGGCCTCGACTTTAGAAGGATCAACGGAAATCCCTTCGCCAGAAACAACATGGCCAAGGAACTGAAGCTATAAGAATCAAAGTAGAATTCAAGTTCTGATGTAAATCAAATAATACTTAAGAAATAGCTCAAGACATATATAATAGAAATTATACCTGTCTGAGCCAAAATTCGCACTTAGAGAATTTTGCGTAGAGTCTTTCTTTTCTTAGTAACTCTAGCAATTGCCGCAGATGAACAGAATGCTCAGCCTCCGTTTTGGAGTAAATCAGAATATCGTCTATGAATACGATAACTGATTTATCCAACATTGGTCTGCACACGCGATTCATGAGGTCCATGAACGCCGCTGGTGCATTTTTTAAGCCGAACGGCATCACGAGAAATTCGTAATGACCGTATCTTGTACGGAAAGCTGTCTTTGGAACATCCTCATCTCTAGCTTTCAATTGATGATACATAGAACGGAGATCTATTTTCGAGAAGTAGCTGGCTCCTTGTAGCTGATCAAACAGATCATCGATCCTGGGTAGAGGATATTTATTCTTTATTGTGACTTTATTCAACTCGCGGTAGTCGATGCACATACGAAAGGTTCCGTCTTTCTTTTTAACAAATAGAAGTGGTGCACCCCACGGAGAAGAACTTGGTTGGATAAACCCCTTCTCTAACAGCTCTTGCAGTTGCTTTGACATTTCCTGCATTTCTGCAGGTGCAAGTCTGTAAGGAGCTTTTGCGATAGGAGCCGCACCAGGAACCAAGTCAATACTGAACTCGACTTGACGTTCCGGTGGCACTCCGGAAATGTCATCAGGAAATACGTCTGGGAACTCACAGACGATAGGAATATCGGACAAAGATTTCTTTTCAGAGCTGGACTCAGATAGAGCATAACAAAGATAGGAGTCATGACCTCTAGATAAGTATTTGTGAGCTTTTTCTATAGATATGAAGCAATGAGCACCTTTCCTCTTCTCGCCCTTGATCTCCAATACTCGGCCGTCTGTAGACTTGATTCTGATGACTCGCCGGTTGCAGATAATTGTAGCCTCGTTGTTCATTAACCAATCCATGCCGATGATGACGTCAAACTCTTTCAACGGAATTGGAATGAGGTCGACGTTGAATACGATATTATCAACAAGTAGTGTGCAGTTTCGATAAACAGAATCAGCCATAACAAAATTGTTACTGGCTGTCTCAATATCTAGTATCACGGGAAGCTTTGATGGAGACTTACATAATTGTCGTGCAAAAGAGGTTGATATGAAAGAACGACTTGCGCCAGAATCAAATAATACACGAGCCGGAATCGAGTTAAGCAGAAACATACCGGTAAGTACGTCAGGTGTTTCTTTTGCTTCCTCGGCTGTGATTTGGAAAGCTCGAGTCTTTGCAGTCGGCATTGCAGCAGAACTCTTAACTGTAGACCCTCCAGCTGATGACTGAGACGAATAACGCGGCCCGCTACGACACTGATACATGAAGTGTCCTCTCTTACCACATTTCGCACATCCTCGTCCCTGCTGTGGACATTCTTCACTGCTGTGACCGATCATATTGCACGCAAAACAAGTTACGTCATCAGGATTGCACAGTCCCATGTTTGATCTTCTGCATCGCTTACAAAACCGTGGCTCATTCGTTAGGGAATAGACTTGTGCTTTTTGTTGCGAACTATGTTGGTGAGAGTGCTGAGATTGTGACTTATTTGGCTTAAAGAATCTGCCTAATTGCTGCTTCTTCGGAGGAGACGGATTCGTCGGATTAGTTGTTGGAGCGTATAGCTGATCGCCATACTCTAAGTACCCTCGCTCGATCTGTCTCGCTGCTTCTACCATTTCCAGATAACTCTTGTATCTGATCGCACTCATGGGATGTCGATATCTAGGGTTGAGCCCTACGCGAAATCTATTCATCTTTCGTTCCTCGGTAGCTACTTGGTATGAGGAGTAACCGCATAGTCGTGAAAACTCGTGTTCGTATTCGTCAACTGTCTTCGTCCCCAGAGTCAGCTGCATCAGTTGTACTTCCATTTTATCTTGTTGGTCGATCGGGCAGTACTTCGCATTGAACATATCAAGAAACTGCTCCCATTCTAAAGTCTGAATCACCTCCTCACCATAGATACTTCGCTGGGTTTTCCACCATGCACGGGCAGCTCCCACAAATAGTGCAGACGCATAACTCACCTTCTTAGAATCTAAACAGTCAGAGATTCTAAAGATCTCTTCAGTATGACTGATCCAATCCATCGCCTGAATTGGATTAACTGTTCCTTCAAAATTCAATGCACCGCTAGCTTTAAAATCCTTAAATTTGCAGCCTTTTGGCTGAGCAGTTTGGGTTTCTGGATTCGTGTTATCAGAATCAGATTCATTAGTCTGGATTTGCTTTTCTTTTCTCTTATTTTTCTTTTCTTCACGTCTTTTAGCTTCGGCCTCATCTCTGGCCTGAAACTGTTCTTGCATTATTTTGTTTTGTTGTTCTGAGTGTTGGGCTAGAAGTTGTTGCATCATTTCAAACATTTGTTGTGGATTCATGTTGCTTGGAATATCACCTGATCCTGATCCTGACATCTTCTACTGAAAATTAAAATCAATTAACTATCAGTTTATAGACTTAGATCTATGTACCCTTTTTCCCATCCTAATAGTCTGTACATCCTATCTCAGTTCAAACCACCTAAATGATTGATATATATGTATTGCTTCAGTTTGAGATCAAGTATACTCACGTAATACCTGATTCACTCAAACTAGTGCTCTGATACCATCCTGTGAAGACCATCCCTTACGGGGCAGTCCTCAGAGTCTAGGTCCCACATCATTCAATACGATATCAACCATACTAAGATAGGGTAATTATGATGCGGAAAATTAAATTACATGTACATTACAGATTACAGATTTAAGTTACATATTTCAAAATAAAGTTATAAAAGGGTAACATCTAATCTAATCATAACATCATACATCACATCAAGTCTACCCAGAACCACCACGTTTACTGTCTTCCAATCAGTACCAAAGAGTTTGTTGAGTAGTGGTCTAAGAAAGCTTCAAAACTTGGATCTTGAATGACCTAAGTACTAGGTCCTGCAGGTGATTTTCCTTTGGCTTTTCCTGTAAAATATTAATGCAACATCTGTAAGCAACGCTTAGTGAGTTTATAGATTTTCAATATCAACATGCGTGTCAAGCGGAGTCATTAGTCTTAGCGTGATATGTCTTGGCTGCCGCTACAGCCCTCAAGATTGAGATATAGAATCATAGAATCGGATGATGTTCAAGCCACACTCACGCTTAAATCGTGGGGATCAGCCACATACTGGGCTAGCTACCAGTAAGTCAATATGGCGGAACATCGGAGGTCATTACCAATTCATAAGAACTGGTGAAATAGCCGGGTCTAGAACAATAGACCATAAGGGCTAGTCAAGCTGAATCAATCTATCAAATGTCTGATCAATGATGGAAGCATATGTCTTAGAAGTCATGATAGCAATGAATCATAAAGCAAAGTCTGAAGCAATATTAAATGCAATATGAAAAGATAATCAAATAGCTATCATGATCCACTGGGCAACACCCATCCATGGTGTGCACAGGTCTCAATCCAGCTGATAAATGAATGTCAATAAATCTAACAACAGCAATATATCTCAATCGGATCATATGCATGTTCAATCTGAATATCTATAACTCACAGATCTGGTCTTTGTCAAACAGATATAAATCTGCCACCTGAGTTATCTCAGGGTTTTATCTTTGTCAATTCTGTAATCTGTCAATCAATTCTCTGACCCGCTTTTAAGTCTTTAAATCTTTGTTCAGATATTAACTGAACCTGTCCAGAATTATATCACATAAATCTTATGTCAATATCATCATCATTATCATGAAGTTTTCATCATCTTTTGGTAAAAAATTCTTGTATTTTATCTGATTCTGATAACTAATAAATCATTGATCATTTGTCTGTTCTTTTCTTGTTTCTTTTGTATTCTCAAAAGATCTTTATAATTATATACGTGGATTTCTATTTATTTGACAATTATATATATATATATATATATATATATATATATATATATATATATATATATGTATATGTATGTCTTATATATATATACACACACGAGTTATGTATATATATACATATATCACATACACACATGCACATGTAATTATATATATATTACTGAGAATTCATGGAGTTAATCATGGTTTCAGTATACTCATTTGATGGTTTCAGTATATATATATATATATATGTCTGTAATAAGTTTCGGTAGTTTTGTGTGGGTTTCGGTACTCTAACGAAACCTTAAAGGTTTCGGTATTTCTAAATAGTTTCGGTATTTTAGGAAGGTTTCTGTATCTTCAATGTTTCGGTATATTTCTTGGTTTCGGTATGTATACCGAAACCTTTTAGGTTTCGGTATCATCCTCAACTCCATAAATGGTCTCGGTAGTTGGTTTTTATAGGAAAGTTTCGGTATCTCCTTGGGTAGTCTCGGTACCTAGTACCGAAACCAAAAGGTTTCTGTACCCTATTTGTGGGTCTCGGTATCATACATAACACACACATTTATGTTTCGGTAGTGTGGTATTACCGAAACCTTTAAGGTTTCGGTATACCCACATCTGGGTTTCGGTACTTGCCAAAAACACACACACACACAGATTATTTTTGTCAAGAACACCGGTAAACTTCTAATTTCTTCCATTTTTAGATGATCTAACCCAAAATTTTTGTTTCTATAACATCTTTTAACTTAAATTCATCATAAACTACTAAATTTGTATACATGCACACAAAATTTCCACCTTTTAAAACCTTAATTTCGGTTTTAACACAAAACCGAACCAAACCATCAAAATACCGAAATTTAAGTAAATTTACCTCAAATTCTTGTAGATTGTTGTTGCTTGTTGCTAATTGTAACTCCTTTGTCTTGAATCTTCAATTGATTGCAACAATTTTATGGAATTTTGATGATCTTTTGGTGTTGATTGAAGATGAAGAAAAGAAACCGTATATAGAGAGGGAGTAGAGAGAGAAAGAGATTTTAATGTTTATGATCTTAATGGATCATTATCTCTGCTTTTATAATTTAATTCAATTTAACCCACTTCTATTTTTGTATTTTACATCTCTTTTTAATTTAATTATCTTTAATAATTCATAAAACAAATATAATTTAATTAAATAATTTTAACTTAATTAAATTACATAACTAATAATGTAAATAAATTTACATTATTTGGATCAAAACAAAATAAAAGATTGGAATAAAAGCTGGGTTGTTACAGAATGGGCTCCACCACGCACAAACTTCGTTCCCGAAGTTAGCTATGTTCGAACAGACTGGGATATGTTGCTTTCATTACATCTTCTGATTCCCAAGACTGATGCGAACCCTTGTGGTGTTTCCACTGGACGAGCACTATCTGTATTTCTTTATTTCTAAGCTTCTTGGTCTTCGAGTCCAGAATACACTCCGGCTCTTCAACCACTCTTAGCTTTTTATCAATCTGCAGGTTAACGTGTGGTATCTGTACTTCTCTTTCGTCTGCTAAGCTCTTTCTCAGACGACTGACATGGAATACAGGATGTATTCCAGATAAGTCCGCTGGCAGTTCAAGACGATAAGATTGGTTTCCTATCTTTTCGACAATCTTGAACGGACCGATGAATCTTGGAGCTAGCTTGTTTCTTTTAATGAACCGCACCACATTCTTCATTGGAGATACTTTCAGCATCACCCAATCGTTAACCGCAAAATTGATAGATCTGTGCCGATTATCATAATATGACTTCTGCCTGCTTTGAGCTTCAAGTATGTTCCTTCTGACGAGTTGAATCTTCTCATGAGTCAACTGTAGAAGGGCAGGTCCTGCTATTGGTGATTCACCTGTTTCACGCCAACAGGTGGGAGTCCTGCATTTTCTTCCGTATAGAGCTTCAAAAGGAGCCATCTTGATCGTTGAATGATAACTGTTATTATATCAGAATTCGACCAGAGGCAAGTGGTCATCCCAGTTACCACCCAGATCAAGAACGCAGGCACGAATCATATCTTCTAAAGTTAGGATAGTACGTTCACTCTGGCCATCGGCATTAGGATGATAAGCAGTACTCATAGAGATCCGAGTACCCATCCCGTCTTGTAGGGCTTGCCAGAATCTGGATGTGAAACGACTATCACGATCAGAGACAATGGATTTCGGCACACCATGACGAGAGATGATCTCGGTAATGTATATCTGTGCCAATCTATCAAGAGAGTAAGTTTCTTTCATCGGTATAAAATGCGCTGATTTCGTTAATCGATCCACGACTACCCAGATGGAGTCGTGCTGTCTTTTGGTCTTTGGCAGTTTCGTGACGAAGTCCATGGTGATATGCTCCCACTTCCATTCAGGAACGGGTAGTGGTTGCATATCCCCGAAGGGTTTCTGGTGTTCTGCCTTAACCATCTGACAGATTCTGCAGCTTTCAACATATCTACCGATGTCTTTCTTCATTCCTGGCCACCAATAGTCAGCTTTCAAATCGAAGTACATCTTTGAGCTGCCAGGATGAACAGATAACTTGGACTGATGGGCTTCAGATAGAAGAGTACTGCGAATAGAACCATATTTAGGAACCCAGATTCGGTTTCCCTTGAGAAAGTGAAGTCCCAAATGATTCAAAGTTAGAAATTGTAGCTGCCCTTTAAGATTTTCAGAACTTATATTCTCTTCTTTCAGTGCTTCAGCTTGAGCAACTCGGATATCTTCAATAAGATCACAAGAGAATATTACAGGAGTTATGGCATAACAGCACTTTTCCGGATAGACTTTCCTACTCAAAGCATCCGCGACAATGTTAGCTTTGCCGGGATGATATAGGATCTCGCAATCATAGTCCTTAATAAGCTCCAAGGACCGTAGCTGTTTCATATTTAGATCCTTCTGAGTAAAAAGATGTTTGAGACTTTTGTGATCGGTGTAGAGCTGATACCGAGTCCCATAAAGACAATGCCGCCAGATTTTTAGAGCAAAGGTGACGGCAGCCAACTCAAGATCATGAGTTGGTGCACTTTTCTCGTAGTCTTTTAATTGCCTTGAAGCGTAAGCAATTACTTTTCCCCTCTGCATAAGAACACATCCTAAGCCAGTACCAGAGGCATCGCTATAGACAACAAAATCGTCATTGCCTTCTGGTAAGGCTAGGATCGGCGCTTGAATAAGTTTCTGTTTCAGAATGTCAAATGCCTCTTGCTGTTTATTGGTCCAAACGAAAGGAGTATTCTTTCGTGTTAACATCGTTAAAGGTACAACAATCTTCGAGAAATCCTTTATGAATCGCCGATAATAACTGGCCAATCCAAGGAAACTTCGGATTTCTGAGGCATTGCGAGGCGGTTGCCATTTCTGAACGGCCTCGACTTTAGAAGGATCAACGGAAATCCCTTCGCCAGAAACAACATGGCCAAGGAACTGAATCTATAAGAATCAAAGTAGAATTCAAGTTCTGATGTAAATCAAATAATACTTAAGAAATAGCTCAAGACATATATAATAGAAATTATACCTGTCTGAGCCAAAATTCGCACTTAGAGAATTTTGCGTAGAGTCTTTCTTTTCTTAGTAACTCTAGCAATTGCCGCTGATGAACAGATTGATCAGCCTCCGTTTTGGAGTAAATCAGAATATCGTCTATGAATACGATAACTGATTTATCCAACATTGGTCTGCACACGCAATTCATGAGGTCCATGAACGCCGCTGGTGCATTTGTTAAGCCGAACGGCATCACGAGAAATTCGTAATGACCGTATCTTGTACGGAAAGCTGTCTTTGGAACATCCTCATCTCTAACTTTCAATTGATGATACCCAGAACGGAGATCTATTTTCGAGAAGTAGCTGGCTCCTTGTAGCTGATCAAACAGATCATCGATCCTGGGTAGAGGATATTTATTCTTTATTGTGACTTTATTCAACTCGCGGTAGTCGATGCACATACGAAAGGTTCCGTCTTTCTTTTTAACAAATAGAACTGGTGCACCCCACGGAGAAGAACTTGGTTGGATAAACCCCTTCTCTAACAGCTCTTGCAGTTGCTTTGACATTTCCTGCATTTCTGCAGGTGCAAGTCTGTAAGGAGCTTTTGCGATAGGAGCCGCACCAGGAACCAAGTCAATACTGAACTCGACTTGACGTTCCGGTGGCACTCCGGAAATGTCATCAGGAAATACGTCTGGGAACTCACAGACGATAGGAATATCGGACAAAGATTTCTTTTCAGAGCTGGACTCAGATAGAGCATAACAAAGATAGGAGTCATGACCTCTAGATAAGTATTTGTGAGCTTTTTCTATAGATATGAAGCAATGAGCACCTTTCCTCTTCTCGCCCTTGATCTCCAATACTCGGCCGTCTGAAGACTTGATTCTGATGACTCGCCGGTTGCAGATAATTGTAGCCTCGTTGTTCATTAACCAATCCATGCCGATGATGACGTCAAACTCTTTCAACGGAATTGGAATGAGGTCGACGTTGAATACGATATTATCAACAAGTAGTGTGCAGTTTCGATAAACAGAATCAGCCATAACAAAATTGTTACTGGCTGTCTCAATATCTAGTATCACGGGAAGCTTTGATGGAGACTTACATAATTGTCGTGCAAAAGAGGTTGATATGAAAGAACGACTTGCGCCAGAATCAAATAATACACGAGCCGGAATCGAGTTAAGCAGAAACATACCGGTAAGTACGTCAGGTGTTTCTTTTGCTTCCTCGGCTGTGATTTGGAAAGCTCGAGTCTTTGCAGTCGGCATTGCAGCAGAACTCTTAACTGTAGACCCTCCAGCTGATGACTGAGACGAATAACGCGGCCCGCTACGACACTGATACATGAAGTGTCCTCTCTTACCACATTTCGCACATCCTCGTCCCTGCTGTGGACATTCTTCACTGCTGTGACCGATCATATTGCACGCAAAACAAGTTACGTCATCAGGATTGCACAGTCCCATGTTTGATCTTCTGCATCGCTTACAAAACCGTG
Source organism: Centrapalus pauciflorus (assembly GCA_020465985.1). Classification (NCBI taxonomy): domain Eukaryota; kingdom Viridiplantae; phylum Streptophyta; class Magnoliopsida; order Asterales; family Asteraceae; genus Centrapalus; species Centrapalus pauciflorus. Next base: position 73,161 of record JAANYP010003184.1, read on the forward strand.
GCTCATTCGTTAGGGAATAGACTTGTGCTTTTTGTTGCGAACTATGTTGGTGAGAGTGCTGAGATTGTGACTTATTTGGCTTAAAGAATCTGCCTAATTGCTGCTTCTTCGGAGGAGACGGATTCGTCGGATTAGTTGTTGGAGCGTATAGCTGATCGCCATACTCTAAGTACCCTCGCTCGATCTGTCTCGCTGCTTCTACCATTTCCAGATAACTCTTGTATCTGATCGCACTCATGGGATGTCGATATCTAGGGTTGAGCCCTACGCGAAATCTATTCATCTTTCGTTCCTCGGTAGCTACTTGGTATGAGGAGTAACCGCATAGTCGTGAAAACTCGTGTTCGTATTCGTCAACTGTCTTCGTCCCCAGAGTCAGCTGCATCAGTTGTACTTCCATTTTATCTTGTTGGTCGATCGGGCAGTACTTCGCATTGAACATATCAAGAAACTGCTCCCATTCTAAAGTCTGAATCACCTCCTCACCATAGATACTTCGCTGGGTTTTCCACCATGCACGGGCAGCTCCCACAAATAGTGCAGACGCATAACTCACCTTCTTAGAATCTAAACAGTCAGAGATTCTAAAGATCTCTTCAGTATGACTGATCCAATCCATCGCCTGAATTGGATTAACTGTTCCTTCAAAATTCAATGCACCGCTAGCTTTAAAATCCTTAAATTTGCAGCCTTTTGGCTGAGCAGTTTGGGTTTCTGGATTCGTGTTATCAGAATCAGATTCATTAGTCTGGATTTGCTTTTCTTTTCTCTTATTTTTCTTTTCTTCACGTCTTTTAGCTTCGGCCTCATCTCTGGCCTGAAACTGTTCTTGCATTATTTTGTTTTGTTGTTCTGAGTGTTGGGCTAGAAGTTGTTGCATCATTTCAAACATTTGTTGTGGATTCATGTTGCTGGGAATATCACCTGATCCTGATCCTGATATCTTCTACTGAAAATTAAAATCAATTAACTATCAGTTTATAGACTTAGATCTATGTCCCCTTTTTCCCATCCTAATAGTCTGTACATCCTATCTCAGTTCAAACCACTTAAATGATTGATATATATGTATTGCTTCAGTTTGAGATCAAGTATACTCACGTAATACCTGATTCACTCAAACTAGTGCTCTGATACCATCCTGTGAAGACCATCCCTTACGGGGCAGTCCTCAGAGTCTAGGTCCCACATCATGCAATACGATATCAACCATACTAAGATAGGGTAATTATGATGCGGAAAATTAAATTACATGTACATTACAGATTACAGATTTAAGTTACATATTTCAAAATAAAGTTATAAAAGGGTAACATCTAATCTAATCATAACATCATACATCACATCAAGTCTACCCAGAACCACCACGTTTACTGTCTTCCAATCAGTACCAGAGAGTTTGTTGAGTAGTGGTCTAAGAAAGCTTCAAAACTTGGATCTTGAATGACCTAAGTACTAGGTCCTGCAGGTGATTTTCCTTTGGCTTTTCCTGTAAAATATTAATGCAACATCTGTAAGCAACGCTTAGTGAGTTTATAGATTTTCAATATCAACATGCGTGTCAAGCGGAGTCATTAGTCTTAGCGTGATATGTCTTGGCTGCCGCTACAGCCCTCATGATTGAGATATAGAATCATATAATCGGATGATGTTCAAGCCACACTCACGCTTAAATCGTGGGGATCAGCCACATACTGGGCTAGCTACCAGTAAGTCAATATGGCGGAACATCGGAGGTCATTACCAAGTTCATAAGAACTGGTGAAATAGCCGGGTCTAGAACAATAGACCATAAGAGCTAGTCAAGCTGAATCAATTCTATCAAATGTCTGATCAATAATGGAAGCATATGTCTTAGAAGTCATGATAGCAATGAATCATAAGGCAAAGTCTGAAACAATATTAAATGCAATATGAAAAGATAATCAAATAGCTATCATGATTCACTGGGCAACACCCATCCATGGTGTGCACAGGTCTCAATCCAGCTGATAAATGAATGTCAATAAATCTAACAACAGCAATATATCTCAATCGGATCATATGCATGTTCAATCTGAATATCTATAACTCACAGATCTGGTCTTTGTCAAACAGATATAAATCTGCCACCTGAGTTATCTCAGGGTTTTATCTTTGTCAATTCTGTAATTTGTCAATCAATTCTCTGACCCGCTTTTAAGTCTTTAAATCTTTGTTCAGATATTAACTGAACCTGTCCAGAATTATATCACATAAATCTTATGTCAATATCATCATCATTATCATGAAGTTTTCATCAATATTTGGTCAAAAATTCTTGTATTTTATCTGATTATGATAACTAATAAATCATTGATCATTTGTCTGTTCTTTTCTTGTTTCTTTTGTATTCTCAAAAGATCTTTATAACTATATTTCGAAATACATGGATTTCTATTTATTTGACAATTATATATATATATATATATATATATATATATAT
>JAANYP010003184.1:76678-149062 GCA_020465985.1 Centrapalus pauciflorus
TGTCTGCATGATCAACTTTTTGTACAGCTCTGACGGCTCTTTTGAAGAGACACTTCTTCTGAGTTATGGATCTACGAAAAAAATGTGCCCCCAAGCTCCAGGTTCTTTTCTTCCTAATAATCTTTATTCTGGCCATCCAAACTCAACCTCTATTCCGTGTAAGGCAGCTATACGCAACTCCTTTTTTATTTCATGACATAGTCCGCACCTTTCAAATCAGCGTAAGGAGTAGCTGGCCATTTCTGTATCATTCTTTGGTCCTTCCCTGCCTGGCCTTTTATTTTTAGTTTGGGTCATGTACCACAAAAAACAGAGAACACCACTCTGTTTTTTACCTCAACTTCTCTTTTGAAATCAAAGGCACCAGCTCACTTTACCTCTCTTTAACTCTCGTCATCAGCTTCTTTGATGTATCCCCTGATATCTTAGCCGTTTCTTAATCTCCCCCCTCTTTTCTCTTTCTGACTTAGACTGGCTCAGGGCAACTGCCAGTTCCACCCATTCCATGTATCCCTCTGTTGTGCAACAGTCAGTGGTGAATCCGTAGATTCAATTTCTCAAGGCCTGTTGCAAACCCATTACTGGTGGAGTTCTGAAGCTTTCCAAACTGTGTGCCTTTTTTTCTTTTTTTCCTGAAATGGGAAACAGCTTTTCGACAATCGCTTTAATCCCGTGGCAAGGCCTTCCTAGTCTAGCACAGCATGGAACTTTTTCTTTCTTTTTCTAGCCAAGGTTTGTCAAAGCTGGAATGTTGGCTGCCTGGCAGAGGGTAGCTACCTTGAAGTCTTGGTCACAAAGATTGAGCACCACCTGTGGCTTTTTTTCCCCCCCTTTTCCCCTCACCTTGTTTTGTCCCCTCGCTCCTGCTGATACCTTAGCAGCAAGCGTCCATTAATTTCGTTTTGTGCACCTCCAGGTAGACCCATTTTTTAATTTTTCTTTGCTTCTTGGAGTGCAAAAGATTTAGCAGCTGTTAGCAGATTCTTCTTCTTTTTCCTTCCCTCAATTCCGTCAGAGCTTGAAGCTGTTCTTCTTTTTTCATTTTCTGTCTCTAAACTCAAGTACCTTTACTTTGCATAGGAAACCCAATCTCTTTAAACCTTTACCCTGGCTTTTGTGTGAACTAAGATCAGCTGCCTTTCCCTTTCTTTCTTCCCCAGTTTCGCTTTCTTGCCGTTGTTTGATCAAATGGCTGCTTTTCTGTCCTTTTTCTGCAGCTGCTGCTGTAGTGACAAACAGCCTCAGGAATTTCTCTTATGTTTCTGTTTCGTTCCTAAATGTTTCCTTTTTCTTTTTCGTGTCTCCTTGTCTCTTCCTTTTCGGTTCCTTTCCTCTTTCTTTTTTACCCTTTCTGTGCCCCGTGTTGTCCACCTTCTTCTTTCTTGGCGGGGTGTGCTTTTTGATCAGTTTAGAATTAAGGGACCGCCGTTGAAACGGCGAGGAAGGACAACTGGCTAGGCCTGGCCCTCAGGATGGACTTTGAGTCCGCCCCCTTAGACTGAGCAGGGTTTTGGAGAGACAGCCCTGAGTAGCATAGCAGCTTGAGAGGCAGCCATTTCAGCTGTACCTGTAGATGTCCCGGCTGGTTGACCAGTTGGGAGTTTGTAGGGTACGGCTTCCCTCCTAGGAGAAAGAGTGTTGTTCTCCCCCATTAATAGGCACTTGAGTCTTCGAGGCAGATGAACTTCTCCGCCCCCCTTGGAAGGAGATGGGAACAGCACCTTCAAACACCTGGTCTTGCCTGAAAGAACCCCAAAGTCAACAGCGTGCTTACCAAGCAGTTTTGGCAGCAGGTTTTTGGGGCCAACCACAGGCTGTCACTAAGAAAAGCCCAGGTTGTCCTTAACATCGTAACAAGCCTGGGAAAGACAGGCCTGAAGGAGAAGAGGCTTGGGAATCAGCAAGAAGTGGTCAGCTTAAACAATGTTTTTTCTCTATAGAAGCCCCGTGTGAACAACAGGCTTTTGAAGCTGGTGCAAGAATGGACTTTCAAGAGTTATCTTGTGCACATCAGCAAGGTCTAGGACACAGTATTTGATAGAGAGCAATTAAGAGTGTTTTCAGGCTGGCCAATGTGTTTAAGGAAGGGAGTGTGGGCAAAAGTGAGGAGGATGACAGCTGTTTGTGAAATGGCCTGCCATAGAGGCACAAGAGTCCTGTGTAATGAGAGGAATAGAATAGAGAGATTTGGATACATTTTGCAGCTTTGCATGATTTCAATCAGTGTTAGATTTTTTTCAGTTATTAAGGGACTGGGAACGGATCGTTTGAACATATCGAAATAGCCCTTTTAAAAGCTGCCTCAGAAGACACAGAGTCTGAGATGATGGACTGGTAGGGAGTGCAATGGTGTTTTACCAAGAAAACCAACTTTTGTTTGGTCACAAAGAAAGTCTGATCCCTTCAAAAGGCAGGTCCTTTGGAGATTGGTTGGGTGTATGGGTGGATTGTTTGAGTGGGTAGATGGAGAAGATGATGAGGAGCCCTGGTGTTTGAGGGAGGTGATGGAGAAGGAAAGAGGGACTTTGGGACAAGAAGCTCCCATAAGCCTGGGCAAAAGTAAGAATGGCCCCCAGGTTTTTGGAGGGATCAAGAGGTCCTTCAGCAAGCGGCTGTAGCCTGCATCACCAGGAGAAGGGAATGAATGTTTGGGGGCCTTTTCAGATGCTGCTTGTGTTTCAACAACCCTGCAATGAAGACCTCAGTGGTGGTATCCCTCTGCGTGCCTTGGTCTAAAAGGTCACCTCCATCATGGGAAGATGGGATATGCAATACTCAACATCAGCAGTGGTGAAACACCTGCATGATATAGGAATTTGCTATGAAGGGAGCAGCCGGCACCAGAGGGCGATGGTAATGATCCCCTGAGGGTTTCATCAGCGTGTTAGTTGGTTTGTTGGGTCCCTCAGCAGCGCTGTTGTGGTGTAGAACAAAACTGTATCAATGCGGAGGAGCAAAGAGATTGAGGCTCGAGCTTGCTGATTGGTATATATCAAACAAGCGTGGAACCACCTCAGGCGTGGCCAGATCTCCCAGGGTGTGAGGCAGATTAATCAGTGGGGGACAGTGAATGGGACACAGTATGGAAGAGTGGAGAGGCAGGCCCTGGTCTTTTTCAAATTATCCTCACCCTGTTGGGAGGCTGGATCGTTGATGTGTATCTATACTTCCGTTTGTTACAAAACGTGGTTCCTGTTGGGAGGGACCAGAGGGGTCTAGTGACTATGGGTAGACTCAATTTGGAGTGAAGACCGGCGCTCCAAATGAGCTAACATGCTCCCCCAAAATAGGAGAGGCGGCTGGGGTTTTTGCTTCTTTTGTTTCTTTTTTTTTCAACTGAACCCTGGTTGAAGGTGCACAGAGGAGATTGCGTCTGCTTTTGTGGGGCTGTTATTTTCCCGTTGTTGGCTTAGTGATTTGCGTTGGTAATAGGGGATGGATGATTGTGGTGATTTGTGGAAGTAGGAAGAGGATCTGTGTTTTTGACAGGATGTGAGACTGTGGGGCTTAGGAAACAGTGAGGTTTTTGGCCTGTGTCCCATGGTCTCTTTGGTGCCACATATGAGGCACAAGCCAACAAAGGCTTCAAGGCTCAAAAAATGAACCAGGTTGAGGAGATCTGCTCGTCCTCAGCCACAGAGGCTAAGGAACAGATCAGCAGACTGAGCTGTTTTGGCTTCTTTTTTCTCACAGGCCCTAGCTTCAAGTTTTGCCAGGGTCCTTTTTGACAAGCTTTGGACCCCTGGCTTTGATTTTCTGGTGGAGCAGTCTTCCCTGGATCCACGACCCCACAGTAGAGGGTTCCCCTTGTCGCACGGAAACGCAGTTGTCCCATGGCAGACAACAATTTGTCAAGACACACTATGCGACCTTTTTAATTAAAGTTAAATCACTATAACACAGCCGACGTAACCCCACATTATCCCTCCAGTTAATTAAAGTTAAAATAAAAACATAATGTAAGTAACTTAATTATTGAGAAAGGTAATTATAAAAACTTCGGTACCTACTATAAACGCTGTTTGTCAAGCCCTGTGAATGATCAGGGTCACCACAAGGTTCTCAGCTCAAGCCTGTTTCTTCCCTTCAAACTGGCCTTTCACAACTCCAGCCCTGCTCCGCCTTTTTGTAAAGAACAGGTTGTGTATCCATATAGTTTGTAACAGGTTTAACAAGACAATGCTTTGTAAGCCAGTGTGAAGAAGTGATCAGGGTGAAGAGGGACCATCAGGAGCAGGCTGGACGAATTAAACTGTTTTTGTTCAGCCTGTTGTGTATGCTTAAGCGTGTTCAGATTTTTCAGACAAATGAACTAGTTACAGAACATGTTATAACCTGTTTTTCTGCAATAGATGTTCGCAGAAACGTTGACAGTGTGAAACACATATTCACTATACAAATGTCTTAGACCTTTTGAGAAACACTTAGTCACGTTCTTGTTTTAAAAACGAATGACCTCCAGGCACTTGCTGACATTGCAAGTGCTGAAAAGGTTAATTAAACCTTGTTTTCACCCAGATCGTTTGGTGAAATGTCTGCAAGGCCTGTTCATTTTTGGTGGGAAATAAACTTACCATCCACATCTAAACACTTTTTCTGAAATGGGTTGATCTCTGAAATGAAGTGATGTCTGAATTTTCAATATGCCTTTGTTTCTTGAATGAAATACTACTGGATTTGTTGGAGATGGCTATGGCACGTTGTGTATCCACACCTGAATAAGGAGTTTTTTCCTATACATACCCAAGGCCATAATCTTCAAGCCTGATGCTGCAGCAATCCTCTCCACAGAATCGCCCACAGCAGCCTTTCCATCACAATATAAACTCAGCTTCAAGCAGTAGAAGTGGACAACTGAGTTTCTGCTTCCCTTCTGGCTACTTTTCCCTTTGCCAACTGATCAACCTGAGACAACTTGCCGCCTTCAGACTTGCAGTTTCTTTCAGGCAGTCTAGCAAATGGAGAGCAGCCATCTGGGATCAGCTCAGAGGCTTCAATGAAAGAGGAGAGCTCAATGATCCCAAGTTCAGGATTATCAGAAGTGAAATTGAGGAACTTGAGGATACAAGTGAAGAACTGGAAAGGATGGTTCAGGATCCTTCTCCATTGATATGAAGTCCATCTACCATCTGGGTAGGTGAAGAATGGAAGCTGTCCATCAGTTGGACAGGCTTGCCATTATCTGCTCCCAACTCAAACAGTCCAAACATCTTGTACATTAGTTGTACATCCTGTACATTAGTTGTACATTATTACATAAGTTTTAACTTTTGCTTTTACATTAGTTGTAAAATACATTAGTACATTAGTTGTACTCTTGTAAGAACATGTGTTGTTCTAGTGTAGTCAAGAATCAGTGTATATATAAACTGATCTTTTACTTTACTGTAATGTTGTAATTTTATTTCAGCAAATGTACTGTAAAAATATATAGTGATTTTTGATAAGACCAGCTTGGACTGGTTATTGCAAATAGGGGGAGATTGTTAGGCACAAAAAGGCCTCAGTCAAACCTGTTCTACATCTGAGGGGGAGATTTTATAATCAAACCTGTTGATGCATTTGAAGGTTGAATTTAAGGCCTGTTATATGCCTTATTGAAACCTGAAAATGATTTGCAATATCAGTCTAAAGCTGTTCTATATGTTGCATGTGTTGCAACTAAGACAGTTTGTCCAAGCTGCTCTGTCTGCTGAACAGGCTGGACATAAACTGTCTACGCTGCTCTACACTGTTGAGCAGCTTGGGCATTTTTAAAGTGTTCTGTTCTTTGTGAACAGAACCTGTTCTTTGTGAACAGGCTAAACACTTTATGGAATATGTTTCCAAGTCATCATGTATTGTTTTTGACTACAAAGATCAGTTTACAAAGTCGAAGACAAAGTGGAAAACAGAACTGCTCAGCCTGCCCAAGCTGTTCTGTAACATGAAGACAAAAGGTTATTTGAAAAAGGGTGACAGACCTTTTTCTTATATCAAAATAGGCCTTTACAAGGAAGAAAGACGCAAAGTTGACATTCCTAAATTAGTTAAAGGCAATGCAACAGTAGACAAAGTAAAAAGACAAAAGTTCTGCACATGTGAAGACAAGTCTGCTTTTCAGAAAAGTGCAGAAAAGGTTATGTTGTCTTTTCAACAAGACTTCTCCTTTTTCATTCCGTCCAATGAAGATGTTTCTCTTAGATCCTCTAAGTGAGTATAAAAGGAAGCTTCTAAGGTCAGAAAGAAGTGTGAAGAAAGCTAAGTGCTGAAACCCAAGAGTGAACGTGCAAGTGTGATTTTCATGCATGCAAACCTTCTGTGTAAACCAGCATCTGTGTGTATAAGCTGTTTTACATAAGCCGTTCCTTTAAGTCTTGTAAACACAGTGAGTGCTTCTTAGTGAGTGTATTCATTGTATACTAGTTTGAGTCTGTCTTAGACTAGTAAGCATACTGTTGTATCTGTCATCTCAGCTTGAACTATTCCGCATTCAAGCTTGTTTGTAATTAACAAATTGTTGATAATACATACAAACATTGAGAAAAGAGTGTCCAGTTTTTAAATTGCTGTATTCACCCCCCCTCTACAGCTTATAACTATATACTTTGGGAACCTCTCGGGACCTACACTGACAGTTTCGAATATTAATTCGACTTTGTCTTAAATTCGAATTTAAATGAGACTTTTGAAAATCTTTGAATAAAATTCAACTATTTCAACTTTTCCAACTTTTTCAACTTTTTCTTGTAACGAAACAAACTTTGCAAAATTTATTTACACTAAGCACAAGATTTTCACGCAATGTTTGTTTATTCAACTAAAAATGCATCCTTAGTAACTTTGACCTTTTTCCTAAAATAAAATAAAAAATAAAAAATAAAAAATGAAAAATAAAATAAAATAAAGTAGAATAAAATAAAATAAACTAAAGTAAAATTTTGAATAAAATTTAAACTTAATCTACTTAAAAATACTTTTAAATTTTACAAGCTATTCTTAAACTAACAGAATATTTTTGGCGAGAAAGTCAGAGAAAGATTCAATCAGAAAGCAGTGTCAAATACGCACTTTCAGTATTGCAGTCTCACACTTAGGAATTTTTGATTCCTTGATTGTTTGTCGTGACACACATTTCTAGGCGATTGTTGGTATTATTTTCCCTTTAAACATGTTAAACTTAGGAATATCCCTTGGCCTTTTTATTTATCAAGAAACTACCTTACGTGTCTCTTACTTAGACATAGTTTTATGATCAAGGTATACACACAATGATTATAACTTTTCGGTATTGCAAGTTTTCTTTAAAAGGCAAACGTCGGACACAGTTCTATATTTACATACAACAGAGTGTCTTAGTTTGTCTTAAAGTTTATTTTAAAGCTAGCAAGACAGCGGTGACAGGTCTGTACTGACATACAGCAAAGCGACTTATCTTGCTAACTCGAGTCAAACCAAAGACACAGGTCTGTACTTACGTACAACAGAGTGACTTGTTTTGACTTTATCCTCACTATCAAAATTTGCATTTCTTTTCTTTCCTTTAAGGTGTATTTGATGTGGCTACACATCCCCCAGAAAATTTGCGTACCTCATTTAGAATCACTGTCTGTATGTCTCTAACATAAAAATTAAGACCCTTTGGTCATACATCTAAGTTAGTTACACATATGACTTTTACTTGAAAATTTTATTAGCTTTTGAGATTCCCTTTGTGTATTATGCCTACCAACACATCAAACTAGAAAATGTATAACACCTAGAGTTTAAGGTGCATTATGTGTGAAAGCTTAACACTTAGAGATTGTATCGACTGTGCTAATTTTCGTCACTTTGAACCTATGTATCTAAGACTTAACTCAATTTTCTAATATTCTCTCTTTTTTTTAAAGCTTTTTATGGTTTTTCTCTCTTTTTTTCTTTTGTTTTTCATAAATAAGACTAAGCTAATAAGATAAACTACTAACTTACTATAAAAAGAAAGAAACTATACTTAGCTACTAACTTATTATAAAAAGAAATAAAACTCTACTAAGGTCAAATTACTCTGGATTTCGCATGCCATTCAGTTGAACTAACAATTCAAAATGTGACTTATCAAAAGCTTTGGTAAATAAATCAGCATTATTATCTTCCGTTGCCACTTTTACCAGCTTAATTAAATTCTTTTCAGCACAATCACGTATAAAATGGTGTCTTATGTCTATGTGCTTCGTTTTACTGTGTTTAACAGGATTATTCGTTATAGCAATAGTTGACTAGTTATCTATCCTAATAGGAGTATGAGTATAAGTCAAACCGTAATCCCGCAATTGTTGTTGTATCCACAAAACCTGTGAACAGCAACTACCAGCAGCAACATATTCGGCCTCGCATGTTCTCACGGCTACCGAAGTCTGTTTCTTGCATTGCCATGAAACGAGTCTCCCTCCAAGGAACTGACAACCTCCAGTTGTTGACTTGCGATTCAAGCTGCATCCTCAATAGTCTGAATCAGTGAATGCTTCCAATTCTAGATCACCATCTGCGTGATACCAAAGACCCAGCTTCGGTTTCGACTTGAGGTATCGTAGAATCCGCTTCACAGCTTTCATGTGCATCTCCTTTGGATTAGCTTGAAACCTAGCACAAATACACACAGCAAACATTATGTCAGGTCTAGAAGCAGTTAAATACATGAGTGACCCGATCATGGCCCGATATAACGTTGGATCCACATTGGTATCACTTTCTGTACCCTGTCCGAGATTATGATTCACTTGAATCGGCGTGCTGAAGTGAGCCATCAATTTTGTTCCCTTCATCCCGAAGCGCTCTAGAATGTCGTAGACATACTTCGTCTGATGGATAAACATGCCCTCCTTCCTCTATTCTACTTGCAAACCCAGAAAGAAGTTTAACTCACCCATAACACTCATCTCAAACTTAGACTTCATCGTCTTCTCAAAGTCTTTGCACATATGTTCGTCTGATGACCCGAAAATGATATCATCGATGTATACTTGTACCAAGATGAAAGGTTCACCCTTTCTCTTCACAAAAAGTGTACTATCAATCCTCCACCTTTCAAACCCGTTGTCTAAAAGATGAGTTGATAGTGTCTCATACCACGCCGTTGGTGCTTGATGTAGTCCATATAAAGCCTTATCTAACCGATATACTCTATCTGGATACTTCGGATCTGAAAACCCAGGCGGTTGTTCCACGTACACTAGTTCCTTCACTTTGCCGTATAAAAAGGCACTCTTTACGTCCAACTGATAGACCTTAAATCCTTTGAAGGAAGCAAAAGCTAGAAACAACCGAATTGTCTCAAGCCTTGCCACTTGCGCAAATATTTCATTGTAATCGATTCCTTCCTCTTGGTTGAAACCCTTTACCACAAGTCTTGCCTTGTTGCGAGTCACTATACCCCGATCATCTCTTTTGAACTTAAAAACCCATTTGGTTCCTATTGCAACTTCTCCTTGAGGTAACGGAACTAACTCCCACACTTCAAGTTTCCTGAATTGTGACAGTTCTTCCTGCATCGCTTCAACCCAAGAATTATCCTTTATTGCCATTTGCACATTCTTCGGCTCTACTTGCGAGATGAAACACGAATAGAGGCAAGTGTGAAATGCCTCCGAGTCCTTAGTCATCGACAAAAACACTGTGTTGTTATTCAGACAACTCCAAGTCCTCACACCAGCATTAGGATTTCCTATGATACTCTCAACTGGATGATCCTTATTAATCCTAGATGTTTCTATCTCATCGACCGTAAGATTATCTCCTAAATTAGATCCTATCTCGCCTAACGGGGGAACGACTTCAGATTCCACATTTTCTTCCTCATGAACACTGTCCTCAGAATTAGAATTTGTAGTCTGATTTTCGTCTGTAGGCAACTCAGAATCATTCTGTTCTGGGGATCTTTCTTCTGTCGTTGTAGGCTCGGAAGTTGATGGAAAGGTCGTCCTCGGAAAACTTTGACCGTCTTCAATGAGATTTAATGACGATAAGTCTTGTTCAATTGTACCTGCATTTCCATCCAAAGGAATGTTAAATGATTCTAACAATTTGTCATAATCAAAAATCCATTCCGGACCTGTTTGAGGTTCATGTGTATAACTTGCAACATCAATATTATACACAATCTCTACTGTACCATTTAATTTATTAAAAACCCTTTTGTTTGGTGAGTTCGGCAGATAACCTAGGAAATATCCTTCCTCAGCCTTTTCACCAAACTTAGGTTGATGTTTTGTTTTCATTAACGTACATGGTACCCCACATGGTTCGAAGACAGTTAAATTAGGTGGCCTTTTATTCAAAACTTTATAATAGGTTTTGTTCAATGATTTGACAGTAAGGACCCGCTTTAAAACATGACAAGCGGTATTCACTGCCTCCCCCCAAAACATGGTAGGAAGCTTTGAATCCGAAAGCATGGTCCTTGCTTCCTCAATCAAAGTCCTGTTTTTCCGTTCTGCCACCCCATTTAGTTATGGCTCATATGGTGCACTAAATTGATGCACTATGCCTTTTGATAGGCAATATACACCAATAACCGTGTTTTTAAATTCCGTTCCGTTATCAATCCTGATACGTTTTACCTGCATTCCGTAGGAGTTTTCCACTTGGTCTAAGAACCCGATTAGCTTGGCAGATGTCTCATCCTTCGTACCAAAAAAGAAAACCCAAGAAAATCGTGAGTAATCATCAGTAATAACTAAACAGTACCAACTACCACCTATACTCCTTTTGTTGATTGGTCCGAACAGGTCCATATGCAACAAATCGAACGTGGCAGCTATAGAGTTCTGAGTCTTGGACTTGTGTGCCTTCTTGGGTTGTTTTCCTTTCTTGCACGGTAGACACTTGTCTTCAAACTGCAAACTCTTCATTGGAACACCTTGCACCAAACCATTTTTCGTAATGTAATTCATTTTTCATAGGTGCAAGTGTGCCATGCGTCTGTGCCACAAAACTGATTCTGTCTCTGAAGCTTTAGATAGTAGACATATTGGTCCCATTGAAGATTCTGGTTTGTTCATGTCTAGCATGTACAAGTCATTCTTCCTTGGAGCCCTCATGAGGTTACACTCTTCAGATACTTTGAATCCCGGTTTTAACACTAACGCCTCAGTGTTGGTGAAAACCATTGAGTTCTTCTTATCACAGATTTGAGATACACTAATGAGATTGTGGACCAGTTTATCAACGTGATAAACTTGATCCAGTTTTATAGTCCCATTAGTGACCACTCCAGCACCGGTGATATTTCCTCCTTTATTACCAGCGAACGATACAAATCCCATGTTCCCTCCCTTGAAGTCTGCGAGTAGACTTCTTTCCCCAGTCATGTGTCTGGAGCAACCACTATCGACGAACCACTTATTGTTTGGACCTGTAGTTATCTTCTGCACATCAAAGAAAAGAGGTTAGTGATCACGGGGAACCCAAGCCATAACTGACTTGGTTATACCATTCTCGTCCACATACTTGAACTCTTTCAAATACCCATCTCTCCTTTCAGGTGACTTAGGTGTTTGATTTAGAGCCTGTTGTGGTGCAGAGTGATTTAAATTCACTCTCGGCCTCTGTGTAGGCATTTGCTGTGGAGCTCTTGAATAATTTCGATTATAAGGCATGTCCGAGTGATATCCCTGTGCTCTACCTGGTGTTTGATGTCTTACAAGAGTGTGTGACCTCATCGGAGTGTAAGCTCTTCTAGGTGTAGTACTCCTATAATTATGTTGAGGTCCTGACCTATTTTGATTAGGGACTCTATTCGGTGAATTAGTCCTAACCGCATCATTGGGTCGACCTCACACATGCGTTTGTTTCACAGCACTTTTTGCTGCGGCTTGCAAAATTTTCTCAGTATTTTGAGAACCACTTGTGCTTGCTACACTTGAAGAAGGTTTATGTTGTTTTGGCTTTCCAGTTTTAGGTGTAGAGTCTACTTTCCTATGTGGACAACAAGAAGCAACATGTCCCTTTTCATCACATCTAAAGCAAGACATTTTGTCAATCGACTTCGTATGCGTGCCCTTTGACTTAGGTGTCTCACTAGTGTCTTGTTCTTTCGTCTCAACTATAGTGACTGTGTCATCTTCTTGATCATTAAAGTCAATTTTGTCTCCTCCTACAGGCTTATCACTAGAAGATGGCACAAATTTGACCTTCTTAATCTTGACATTATTGCTAGTCACCTTAGTTTCTTTATCCTTAACGATTTCAGACACATGTTCAGGTGCTACCTCTGATTCAACTGGTTTTTCAGTTTTATCCTGAGGCTGAGGTACATAATTATCATTGAAAGGTGGAGGACTCTCATTATACCCTAAACCTACAGGTTTCTTAGACTGACGTTGTGCATCTAAGATCTTCCCTAGGTTTAGTGATGAGTTCCTAAACTTTTCCAGTTTACTATTCACCTCGGCTACCTTAACCTTAGAATCAGCAAGCTCTACTTCTTTGATCTTAAGCTCTTTAGTCAGTGCCTCAACATGTTCATACATTAGTTCTATTCGAACACACTGCTCACTCAGCTTGTCTTTTAGAACTATGACATCTTGTGCATCTGCCTTAAGTTTATTTCTAAGGTCTTCCTTTATATCTAATAGGCTAGCATTGTCTGATTTTTAAGGATTCATTTAGAGCAGTTAGAATTTGATGTGATTCTAGCACTAAGTTTAATATATCATTAGACGTAGCACATAAAACACATAACTCATGGAAAGTAGAGAAGTTCATAAGTACCTTTGCGTGATCTGATTCCACGTTGGCCATCTGTGAGGCGAACTCCAGAATCGTCTGATCTTCTGACTTTTCCACCAACATAGGACTGATATCATTCTGATTGCTGTCCCCAGTCGTTTCCTCTACTCCGACACTACCAGTCTCCGTTACTTCATCCTTAAAGGCTCTAGTGTTGGACTCTGGATGTGTACTCCAGTCATATGTTCCATCGAGCCGTCTGTCAGATGTGACATTGATTAACAGACCAGCTACGTTTGCCTGATTACTTGAACTACCCGGCAGATATCTTCCTTGAGATTGATTCTGATACTGATTCTGGTAGTTCTGGACTTTAGGTCTTTGACACTCTCTAGCGAAATGTCCTAACCCTTGGCAGTTGTAACACTTAACTTTGGATTTATCAAACCCAATGTTATTGTTACTGACGTTGAGATTTCTTCCCGTCCTCTTGATGAATCTCTTGACTCGCTGAGTCACCATGGCCAGTTGGCATTGCAGATCCATTTCCTCTAAATCATCAGGGTCCACCTGATCATAATCTTCATCCCATAACGCAATTGCCATAGGCGGCCACAAATGAAGCCTACAGATTTAGATGGTCTTCAGCTGATTTTGCGCTCATTGGCATCTTTGAATATCCTTGTGATGAAGATGCAGACTGAGTTGGCCTTTCTTCCAGTCTAGAAACCCTAAGAAAGCCCGGCTCACTGAGTCTGCTGCTTCAACCGGAGTCGATGTTTCACCTGAAAAGAATGTTGTAGTCGTCTTCACGTCACTTGCCCCTGAAGGTTTGGATTTCCCAAAATACATATCCGGATCCTGTACTTGTTCATAATCCCTTTCATTCTTCAGCAATTCAAAATTATAGGCCCCCAGCGTTCCTATGACATTTTCTAGAGTTAGAGTATAGGACTTGTCTTCATCATGTTTTATCAGCGCCACGTACATCTCCCATTTGGCTGGTAAAGCATCTAGAATTTTGACAATCTTCTCTGACTCACTAAATTCGACATCGTGGTTGCTAACTCAGTCAATAGATGATAGAACTGCGTAATGGTCTCATCCAACTTTTCGTTTTTCAAAGCCGTGAAAATCGCGAACTGCTGCTTGAGCATTTCCATTCTATTCTTCCTTACCCTCGGATTACCTTCACACCTTTTCTCCAAAGCATCCCACAACTCTTTTGTTGTTTTTTGATTGCGAAATTTTTGCAAGATCTCCTGAGGTAAAGCCATTCTAATGAACGAGAATGCCCGGTTCTCGGCCTCATATTCATCTTTGAATATGACAAGACTCTTTGACGTCCTTCAACCTCTGTCGTGGGTGGAATGTATCCCTCGTCAATACAAATCCACATTCACATATCGTTGAATCTAGCGAAGTTGGCGAACCTATCCTTCCACCAATAATAATCCTCTAATTTCATCAACTTTGGTGGAGAATTTGCTTTTCCAACCTCATGGTCCATCTCAATAAACCTTTGTAGACTTGTCATTGTTTCAAAAAAAATTTGAATTCAAACTTAATTAATTTAATTCCAAATTAATTTAAATTACCACTTTCGAACTTGAGTAAGTTCGAATTTAGTTAATTTTTAACTTGTTTAAAATTAAATTCGAAAATAAGTTTGAAATTCAACTAAAGTCGAAATAATTGACAAAGTCGAAGGTGTGACTAAAATCGAAGCTTTTAATTTCGAAGTTAGTGATAATTCGAATTTGAGCAAACTCGAATTCAGTAAACTCGAATCAAACCCAAAGGAACTTCGAAAGGAGCGTATTTTTCTGACAAACTCGAAATTTGAGTAAACCCTAATACCCCCTTGATGTTCGAGCGCCGCAAGTTCGAAAAACGGCTAAAGATTCGAATTTTTTTCAACTTTTCAGATTAAACCAAAGTTTTTAGGATTAAAAACTCTGATTTCGATCAAAAAAGATGAACTTTTCAGATCCTTTTCCCGATATCTTACTTGATAAACTCGAGATATATCTAAAAACGTGATTTTTCACCGTCCAAAACGTCAAGAAACCACAGATGTTACTTGTGTACATGAAGAACACCACGAACACCCAATGGCTCTGATACCACTTGTAAGGTCTGCTCTCTACGGATCTTATCTTGACGCGACACCTTCTAACGAGTGCGGAATCCTCGTTAGTGGCTTGACGGTAAGACCACGCACACCGGAACACGAAGACTAGCACGGTGATAGACGAACAAACGGAACGCCCCAACACTGTGATTCTCTCCAAACGAAACTCACTGATTGCAATCAAGTTCGAGATCGCCTTCTGCTTAATCACTCTCGAATTCTGCAAAAGTCTCATAATTAATCGAATTAACCCTTAATTATACTGACAGGTTCGACTTTGTCTAGGACAAGTTCGAACTTGGCCCAAGGCCTATTCGAACTAGTCCTCTTGACAAATTCGAACTTGCCTTCAAACTTATGTTTGAACTGATGTTTTAACTTATGTTTGAATTTACCTTTGAACTTTATGTTTGAACTTATTGTAATGCATTACCCTAAGTTCAAACATACAAACAATCAATATCAAACACATATAATCAAACATATATCAAACACTGGTTAATATTTAATAGCAGGTAAATTGACTTACACAAAATGCTATCTATACTTAGACTGCTATCGTCACACAGGATGTACTGACATTCTGGATCAAACTTCAAGGGTGAAATTCTACCAGAATAACGTGTGTGCATAAACCTATGAGGACTAGATGAAGAACTAGAGGCTTTCTTTTTGGTGAGAATCGATGCTTGCGCCACGATTCTCTTTTCTTAATAATACTAAGGCAATAATTAAAGCTTAATACTAAATGACTAGAATAATAGCAAATAAACAATTAAAAAACTTAATAAGCAACTTAAAACAAATAATCAAATAACTTGAAATAAACTAAATTAATCTAGAAACTACTTAACTAAACTAAAGCTAATTACAAAAATACATTACTTTAAGCGCAATCGCTCCCCAGCAACGGCGTCAAAATTTGATATGAGTGTTGTTAACTCGCCAAAAATAACCACTAATTACCTTGGAAGTGAGGGTAAGTAGGGATCGTATCCACAGAGAGCGAGAGGTTAAATTCACGTATTCGAGCGACTAGCGTTGTAATTTTAGTTACTTTGAATAAAATGATTAGTTGAAAAAGGATGATTGATTGCTTTTAATGAAAAAGAGACTTATGTAATTGTTTAATTAAATACTTTTAACGAATATAACCATTCTCGGATTCCACATTAAACTTCGTGTTTAATTTATAAAACGATATTAAGATTACATAGACACAATCTTTACTTTATAATTGTTATAAAAACCATTACGAGATCTTGGGCATAGTGCGTGTTACTTTGATTACTCGTCTTAATTAAATAAATAACTCGGCACGAATAATAAAATACCAACAAACTATCTTGTGAAGCGCATCAAAATAAATAACAATCAATTGTTCACAATCAAAGCATAAATCGTAAAACATGCAAACAAAATAAATCGTTTGTAAAACTAAAACACTTAGCGTGATGTTTCCTCCGAGAATTTTATCGTTAACTTAGCCGGACACGGTTGATTCAAAGATCAAGAGTTGTATGCTCATCTTCGTAGCAATGTCGTAGCATGACTCGTGCTTGCTTCGTACTCGTATTCGCTCAAACGGGACCTCTTCAAGCCTTTTCTCTCTCAAAAACGCGACCCTTTTTCCTTCCTCTGACTTGGTATTTATAGAGAAGTGTAGGAAACCCTAAAACCGGCTGCAAAATTAATTTAATGGGTTTGGCGCAGTCGTAGGCACAGGCCTGCGCCTGGTTCTAAAATTCATCTTTCTTTCTGTTGAGTACGTGGTCGGGGAGCAGGGCTGCGCCCCCTCTGCGCTTGGCTCTCTAAAATTTTTTTTGATTTTTCTCGATTTTTGCCAACTTAGACCGAAAATTAGTTACCTGCACAAGCACTGAATTTAATCAATAGCAGCACATTCTGCAACATTTTCTTATTAAAAACAACTCTTTTATGCTTCGAATACATATATAAATATAACCCAATCAATGACTAGAGCATCGTCCAGAGGAGAGTGTTGGGAATGTATTTTTAGTTTATGGATATAAAGTCTAGGGACTAAATGTGTAATTTTGTAATAGTTTTTGTTTAGTATAAATAGTACTTTCCAGATACAGTTAGCACTTTGTTCATTAAATTTGTATTGTAATTTCTAGATCGTATCAATACAATCTTTCGGCTATTTGTTAAATCCATGTTCTGTCTCTTTAGATTTTGATTCTATATTAGTTTTGATATTATCACAGAGCATCATCCAGAGCAAGAGCTTTGACGACCAGAGCATCGCCGTTGCCGGTCGGAACAAAAAACCAAAGAATCGTCGTCCGGAGCATCGTCCAAAGAATCGCCAGTCGCGCCTTGTGAATTTCCTCTGTTAGTAATCCTAATTCCTAACTCCTAATTCTATTTCTACTAAATTTGGGTTGCAAATATGAATTGCATGTAGTACGGAACAATTAACCAGAAAAAGTTGCTTAGTTCGCTAGATTTTTAAATTTGATTTGTAAATCAATCAGAATAAATTTCTTATTTGCCAAATTTGATTAGCTTGTAGAAAAACAAACGAATTTGCAAATCTAATTTTCTAGATTTTTATATTTTAATCCCAGTTCTGATATGAAAATTGCTTATTTTAATAGATTTGTTAATTGTTACTTTTCTAGATTTATACAAAAATATTGACAATGATTTTGCTACTTGCTAGTTTATACTACAGTTTTAGACAAAACACGTCCAAAGCTCAGAACCAACTAGATATTAGACAAAACATTTTTGAAAGCAACAAAAAGCCAGACTTATCAACTTTTGTGTTCAACGAAAAAGATGGAAGAAATGTGCTTGCTGGAATGGTTATTTTACATGAATATCCTCTTTCAATTGTTTATCATGTAGGGTTTAAGGACTTTACAATGACCATGCAACCTCTATTTAAAAGTCCTTGTCCCAACACATTAAAGAGCGACATTCTTAAGTTGTATGAGCAAGAAAAAAATCAAGTTATTAGAGTTTTGGAGAGGAGTCTAAGTAGACTTGCTATTACGATCGATATGTGGACTTCTAGCAATCAAAGGAAAGGGTTTATGGCTATTACATGTCATTTCATTGACAATGAGTGGAATCTACGAAGTAAAATCTTAAGGTAGCATGTTTCATTTATAAATAGAACTGTTATATTCATGTTTTATAATTATAGTATACTAATTCATATATTCATTTTTTGAACTAGGTGCATTTATGTGTCATCTCACCCATACAAGTGAAGTGCTTACAGATGTGTTGATGGAATGGAATGTGGATACAATATTATCTAGTGTCACGGTTGACAATTGGACAACCAACGATTTCGTTAATCAGCAAGATTAAAGATAAGTTATAGTTAAACAAGTAGATACATGATGGCACTTATAGTTAAACAAGTAGATACATGATGGCACTGATATTCACATGTGTTTTTGTGCACATATCCTTAATCTTAGTGTGAGGGTTGGATGTTATGAAGGGCGTAATAGAAAATGTACGAGGAAGTGTACTTTATTGGACAGCAATGCCGAAAAGAGTTGAGAAGTTTGAGTAGGGTTGTAGGCAATTAAAAAATAACATATTCCAAAAGGTTTGGTTTGGATTGTGCCACTAGATGGAATTCTCCTTTTCTTATGCATAAAACTTCTTTGATGTATAAGGATGTGTTTGCACGTTTAAAACAACGTGAGTCTCAATACAAAACATTGCCTAGTCCACAAGAACGGGTAAATGCAAAGGAACTTTTTTGATGACTGGAATTGTTTATGAGGTCACTTCTATATTTTCCAGAACACAATATCCCATCGCTAATTTGTACTTTCCCGAAATTTGTGACATTAGGCTTGCACTAGGTGAATGGCTTTTATGTACCAACTCCATTGTTAGTACTATGGCATAAAAATGTTTACTAAGTTTGATGAGTATTGGTGTTCAATTCATGAATTGATGGATGTTGCTGCTGTTTTTGATCCACGTTCCAAGATGGAAATGATTGAATTTTATTTTCCACTTTTTTTTGGAGATGATGGTGATGCTGAAATTCAAAAAATTAAAAAACTTTATGTTGAGTTGGTTAATGAATACGAAGAAAAGAATTCACAAATAGGATATGAGATTGGAGAGTCTATTGGATCAAGTGGTAAAACTAAAGTGTCAAGTGATGGGAATATCACGCCTGCTTGGCAAAGACGTCTTTTGGCTAAGCCTAAAGTTTCCCAGTCTGTGGTAAAATCTGAATTCGATCACCATTTGGAAGAAGGGATTCAACCCAACTCGGAAGATTTTGATATTTTGTTATGGTGGAAGTTGAACGCACCAAAGTTTCCTATTTTGCAAGCTGTTGCTAGAGATATATTGGCTATTCCCGTTGTTGCTTCGGAATCTACATTTAGTGCTAGTGGAAGGTTGATAAGACCACATCAAAGTCGCATTCATCTGAATACATTTGAAGCTTTAATGTGTGCACAAAGTTGGTTGTGGGAACTTGTTAACAAAGGTAACCATATACATGCGTTTTTTATTTTTACATTTATTATAATTATTTTAACTATGTATATTTTATTTATATTAGATAAATGTTCGTCATTTATATCGGATAACAATGCAACAATTTTCTATGATTGTGAGTCGAATGTTGAAGGTTATCACGAAGCCTTTTTTTTACGATGATAGTTGATTTAAATTCTCTTTTTTAGGCTAATGAATTTCATATGGTTGATTAACACATCAATTGTATATGTAGGTGCATAGAAACCTGTTGGTGCAAGATTTGAGTCTCACGAAGTACTCGTAATAATTCACAATGGCAACATCAATTGTCCATTAACCCGTCATCAACTACTCACTTTTTAGTTACCCTTGTTTTAAACTATCGCTTTTCATTTTTAAGGTGTTGTAAACTTTAAATGCTCAACCATAAAGACTATGTAACGCTTGGATTTATTGTACTGTTTGTTAGTAGTAATTTAGTAATTGAAAATATAGCATTAAATTCATTTCCAGGTTTTTATACTCGAACAAGAAATACCCGAATACCCGTTGGGGCGGGAATGGGGAAAAAAATTGTAACCCGTCGGGGATCGGGGTCGAGGATCGGGATGGGTGTCGAAGATCGGTGATGGGGAAGGTGGTCCCCGATACCCCCCGGCCCCGTTGCCATCTCTAGTTAAGATCCAGCTAGAAATAAACGTTGTTTAGGTTGCTTAAATAAATAAAAGCTTATCAGCAACAGAAAAATTGTTGATGTTAAGATTCAACAATTATTGTTGTTAAGGTTGCTTTTGGTCTTAAGAATCACGAATGCCACTAGCCACCATGATCAAATAATTACAAAAACGTCACGACGTTCTTTTAAGTCTTGCCATAGGATGTCCACATAATTACAAACATACTACCGCATTTTTGAGCCCTTAGATCAACTTTTTTTTATTATCAAATCCAATGATCAATAGTCCTTCTCACCTTCTCACAAATTAAAAATTCTCACAGGATCCCACCCCTAGACACACAAAACATGTGTGTGAAATATATATATTGAGGTTCAATTGAGAACTTTTATGCATCGAGAACCTCGAGAGACTTTTGTGTATCGAATAATCTACCAATGGTGTATCGAATAATCAAGCTGTTAGTTAGATTTCTCAAGCTGTTAGTAGTATTTCTGTGTAATTACAAAGTTCGAGCTGCCAGTTCAACAAACTCGAGCTGCTAGTTCAAAAGTTCAAGCTGCTAGAGTTGAAAGTTCAAGCTGCTCATCAGATTGATAACAGAAAGTGCTGAAATTCAGGAAGTGGTTATATTTCAAGATTTGAAGATCTTCCAAGCATATTTACTACCAGAGAAATCAGAGTCCGTCAAGGAAACAAATCAGAAGGCTATAAATATAGATAGACTAGGTCTTTCTATTGTAATTGTGGTGCTTAAGTTTTTCATTATTGTAATTGCATTCTGATAAGTTTCTAAAGCCTCTAAGGTTGTAAAACCCTAAGAACAATCTGTGTTCTTCGTCTAATCAAAACAGATTAGAGGTGATTGTAATCAGAGATTTTGGCAATATAAAGTTTTGATATTGATTATGTTTATTTGATTATCTGTTCTTTATTATTCTGAAAGTTTTCTTAAAACAGTTAAGTGTTATTCCGCAAACTTCTTAATTGGACTTTGGTTCAAAACAAGGTTATTGGTTTAAACTCTGATCTACTAAAACCATTTAATCTTAGGTGATTTTGATCATGAAAAGTGCTATCAGAGCCACAGGTTTTTATTATTTATTCTTTGTTTTCAAAGTCAGAAACTTTCCCAGTTTAAAATTTTGTTTTTCTGCAATGGAGTTTGAAAATAGCAATAGTGGATATGGGCAAGGACTCAAAGTGCCTATGCTCAAACCCACTGAGTTAGAGATGTGGAAACTCAAGATTCAACAGCACATTCAATTCATTGATTATGCCCTATGGGAAGTTGTTGAAAATCCTCCGCAGTTGATCCTGAACTAGATGCTGAAGGCAAACCAAAAAGAACACCTCCAATAACTGAGATTGAAAGAAAGGCTAGAATGAATGATGTCAAAGCTCTTACTCTTTTACAAATAGCCATTCCTAATGCTTATCAACATCACTTTAAAAAGTTCTATACTGCTCATTCTCTTTGACTTGCTTTAGAGAAAAGATTTGCTGGCAATGCTAGCACCAAAAGGAACCAAAAGGATCTTTTAGAACAGCATTATGAAAACTTTTTTGGGGGCAAGAATGAAAAGCTTACTCAAATTTTTGATAGGTTTAATAAGCTGATAGGTGAGTTGGAAAGTGCTAAGGTCAGCCTGGATCAAGATGAAGTGAACAGAAAATTTCTCAGATTTCTTGGTGAAGAATGGACAGTCTCTGCTGCCCAATGGAGAACCAAAGACACTCTAGATGAAATAGAGCTGGATGATCTCTACAACAGCCTGAGAGTGTTTGAATCTGAAATTGAAAAATAAAAAGAAACTCTTTTCTTATGATCAAAACCCTACTCTACTGTCATCAGCCTTAAATGATAAATTAAACTGCTGTGACTCTTTTTCAGGTGCTGATGGAACCTCTTCTAAAGATCATTATGAAGCATTTGTTGCAAGTGATGGAGTTTTTGCTCTTAATACTAAAGATCTGGAACAAATCCATCCTAATGATTTAGAAGAGATGGACTTAAAGTGGCAACATGCAATGTTGACTATGAGGGCCAAAAGATTTCTTAAAAGGACTGGCAGACCAAACTTTCAAGCCAGAACAGAAGGCAAGCCATCATTTGACAAATCAAAGGTTGAGTGCTTCAAATGCCACAAACATGGCCATTTTTCTTGAGAGTGCAGATCACAAGGTCAGCAGCCACCAAGACTCCAACAAACCAGTCAAATATCATCTTCACAAGCTCTTGTTTCTCAAGAAGACAATATATCTGATTGGAGTGACCAGACAGAAGAGGAGTTTCAGAATCAAGCTCTTATGGCAGAAACTACAACTGTCACTTCCACTGAACTACCATCTGAGGTAAATGCTAAACTCTGCTCTCAAACATGAAAAAATATGGTTAAAAAGTATAGAGAGCATAATGAGAGCATGTGCAAAACTCTAGCTAGGATGGAAGAAAGAAGATATGAGTATATGCAGGCAATAGAGGATCTTGAAAAACAGATCAATGACTATAAGGATAATAAGATTCATATGGGACATGATAGAACATATCATGAGTGGGAGAAAAAGGAACTAAATGAGAAAATAGAGACCCTAAATAAGAAATTAGATGATGCTGAACAGAAGGTGTTAGAAGCTAACAAGAAAGTAGAATCTATATATATAGACTTGGGCAGCTTCAAGCTGGCCAATCAAAAGCTAAAACACCTAATGGAAGTCCAATTTAAAGATAGGGTAAAATCTCAACTCAATCCCAAGGAAGGAATAGGTTATAAGGCTACTCCACCCCCATATAACAAAAAATACATTCATCCTATGAGTGAAGTTGTTGATAGGCTTGTGAATGAACCATTAGATGAGAAAATGAAAACTGTAGATCCTATCCTTGAGGACAAGCCTTAACCTAAAGAAGAATTGGTTCCAAATGAATGCTGTAAGAGTGAGGAAGCTGAGACTAACTCCAAAACCATTAGTGAGCATGTAGGACCTCCTGTTTCCAGCTCTATTAGAACCAACAGTCTGAAAGGAAAAGAGAAGATGAGTGAATGCAATCATGCTCCACAGATCTCTGTACCTTCTAATTATAATATTGCATCTTCTTCCAAAATAACTAAAAAGGGTAAAACTGCTCCAGTATGCACATGCCAAAAGCATGGTGTCCAAAAGTTTCCCACACAGCAGTAGGTAAGGGGAAATCAAAGGAACAAGAACCAATTATGGTCACACAAAACTGGTTCCCCTATCAAAACAATCAAAAGATGTTTCCACTGTGGCAGGAAAAACCATTTGGCCAGACATTGTTTATATAAACCATCTGCTGCGAAACAGAATGTGTTTCAAAAACATACCATTGCTTCAAATTCAAAAATTCCAAAGGCCCCAAAACCTGTCACCCCAGTACCAAAGAAGACAGTCGATCACAGGTTCTTAAAAGTCAACAAAGGGCAGCCTGTACACCAAAAACAAGCTTTAACGAAATCTAAATTAAGCATGAAAAAGGTTTGGTGTGTCAAAGGCAAAAACACAGCTCAAAATGCTAATATTAAAGTTGAAGCTGTTAAGTCAAAAGTTGGAACTCGCAGTGCAAATTCTGAAACCGCTGACACTCAACATCCAGTTCCAACTGCTAAGTCAAAAACTGGAACTGGTAGTGGATCATCTGAGACTGTTAAAGAAAAGGATGGAAAGAACACCTAGATACCTCATGTCATAACTAAATACTCCTCACAGAATCCACCAGTGGATCTCACTAAGTTAAAAAAAACACAAACAGTATTTAGTTATGTCAATGCACAAGGACAACCCACAACCAATTTGGTTTGGGTTTACTCCACTACTAGCTGAGCTTTTTCTTGTGCGGGACAACCATAGGATCCAACATAAGACAAGATGGCATATGGACAGTGGATGCTCTAGGCACATGACAGGAAACTCTGATTGCCTGTCAATTTTCAAAAGCTTTGAAGGAGGGTTTGTTGCATTTGGTGGAAACTCCAAAGGATGTAAGGTAACAGGTAAGGGTACTGTCAAAGCAGGCAATATGATATTCAATGATATTTTGTATGTTGGATAGTGATGTATAATTCATTAAGTGTGTCTCAAGTTTGTGACAAACAAAATATTGTTTTGTTCACAGACTCTGAATGCATTGTCCTCTCAAAAGATTTTGATATACCTGAAAATCTTGTTTTACTCAGAACCCCAAGAAAAGACAATGTCTACTGTTTGGACACGGAACTTTTATCCAAATCAAATACTTTAAGCTGTTTAATTTCCAAAGCATCATCTAATGAGCCTGCTCTTTGGCACAGAAGGATGTGTCACATGAACTTCAAATCCATGAATGTTTTAGTCAAAAAGAACTTGGTAAGAGGTTTACCACAGAAGGAGTTCATATGTGATGATCATTGTGTAGCCTATCTCAAATGCAAGCAACACAAAACTTCTCATAAGGCCAAGGAAGTAAATTCAATCTCACCTGCTCTTCATCTTATTCATATGGATCTTTTTGGTCCAACATATGTTTTGAGTTTGAATAAAAGAGCCTACTGTTTAGTCATTGTTGATGATTTCACCAGGTTTACATGGGTTTATTTATTAGGACTAAGGATGAAACTGCTGAGTTAGTCAAATCCTTTATTCTAAAAATTGAAAACTAATCTAAGTTAAAGTTAAGGTGAGCAGGTCAGACAATGGAACTGAGTTTTAAAATCATCTCCTAAGCAGTTTCTGTGAGTCCAAAGGAATTGCAAGGACATATAGTGCACCTAGAACACCACAACAAAATGGTGTAGCTGAGAGGAAGAATAGAACACTAATAGAGGCTGCTTGAACCATGCTAGCTGATTCCAAATTTCCAATGACCTTCTGGGCTGAGGCAGTAAATACATCTTGTTATGTTCTAAATAGGGTTAAAGTTGTTTAGACACAAGGGAAAACTCCTTTTGAGTTATTCCATCACAGGATTCCCTTAGTAGCCTTTCTAAAACCTTTTGGTTGTTCATGCACTACCCTCCATACTAAAACTCACTTAGGTAAGTTTGAGAGTAAGGCTGAAGAAGGATTCTTTGTAGGATACTCTATTCAAAGCAAAGTCTATAGGGTATATAACAGTGTGTCTAAAACCATTGAAGAAGGTGCCAATGTTGTTTGATGAAAACACTACAAATATCAAAGGCACTGGTCCTGATTGGTTGTTTGATTTAGATTCACTAACAAATTCTCTGAGCTTTGTTGAGTATTCTGCAGGAGCTGTTGGAAACAATGTTGAAACTGCCAGTACAAATTCTCATGCTATTAACACAAACATTCAAGCTGTTGGCATAAAGCTTCCAACTGTTGAAGTATCTGATAAATGGGATGAGTATATTGTACTACCACTTCTCTCTTGTGACCCACCTGGGGTTCTGATTGACCAACAAGACATACATACAGAGTTTCAAGTGCCAATCCCAAGTCCTGAAGTAACAGCTCCAACCAATAGGGAAACAGTTTCATCTTCAGATCAAACTGTTACTGAGGCAGAATCATCAAGCGGTGCAGAAGGTGATGATACAAATCTGGGAAGCTCATTTCAGACAGAAAGGGAACCTACACTTTGGGTTCACAAGTATCATCCACTTAACCAGATAATGGGAGATCCACGCACTCCTGTGCAAACAAGGAAAATGATTCACAAGGAATCAACTGCTACTGAATTAGCAGTCCCTGAATTCAGTATAGCTGCCTTTGAACATGCATGATTCATGTCACAATTAGAACCAAAGAAGGCATCTGAGGCACTGAAGGATCCATCTTGGATTGAGGCAATGCAAGAAGAACTTTTGCATTTCAAGATTCAGAATGTGTGGACACTGGTTGATTTGCCTAAAGGAAAAAGGGCAATTGGTAAAAGATGGGTATTCAGAATCAAGAAGGATGAGAGAGGTGTAGGGATCAAAAAAAAAAAAAGCAAGGCTGGTAGCTCAAGGATACACTCAAGAATAAGGAATAGACTATGATGATGTCTTTGCCCCAGTAGCAAGCATAGAAGCCATTAGACTGCTCCTAGCCTATGCCAGTTACAAAGGATTCAAGGCGTACCAAATGGATGTGAAATCTGCATTTCTATATGGTACAATTGAAGAAGAGGTTTATGTGTGTCAACCCCCTGGATTTGATGACTATAAGTATCCAGACAGAGTCTACAAGTTAGACAAAGCACTTTATGGGTTTCACCAAGCTCCAAGAGCATGGTATGACACTTTGTCTTCATATCTACTACAGAATGGATTCAAGAGAGGTACTCTGGGCAAGACACTATTCACAAAATCTATCAAATCAGGATTATACTTCTTGTTCATATCTATGTTGATGATATCATCTTTGGATCAACAAATGACATTCTCTGCAAAGAATTTGAGACTTTGATGCACAAAAAGTTTCAAATGAGTTCAATGGGGGAACTAACTTTCTTTCTAGGATTGCAGGTCAAGCAGAAACCCACTGGACTGTTCATTAGTCAATCAAAGTATGTGAATGATATCCTGGAAAAGTTTGGATACAAAGACACCAAGGTTTCCAGCACACCAATGGACAGTCGTGAACAGCTTGATGCACATAAAGAAGGAGTGGATGTGGATATTCATTTGTACAGATCCTTGATAGGATCACTAATGTATCTTACGTCTTCTAGACCTGATATAATGTTTGCTGTTTGTGTTTGTGCCGGGTTTCAATGTGATCCAAAGGATTCACATTTGTTTGCTGTTAAGAGAATCTTTAAATATCTCAAAGGTCAACCAAAATTAGGCCTATGGTATCCTAAGGACTCTCCTCTTGAACTAACAGCTTACTCTGATAGTGACTATGGAGGTTGCAACATAGACATGAAATCCACAACTGATGGATGTCAATATCTAGGAGCAAGACTAGTCTCTTGGCAGTGCAAAAAGCAAACAACTGTCTCCACTTCATCCACTGAGCCAGATTATGTTGCAGCTGCCAGCTGTTCTTCCCAAGTTATGTGGATACAGAACCAACTAAGAGACTATGGTATGAACTTTCTATCTACTCCTATTTACATTGATAATTCAAGTGCAATCAGCATTGTACAAAATCCAGTGAAATTTACCCAAACCAAGCACATAGACATTAGATTCCATTTTATAAGGGACTATAATGAAAAGAAAATTAATCCAAGTTACCAAAATTGATACAGGTGATCTGTTAGCTGATCTGTCTACAAAGCCCTTTGATGTAGGAAGGTTCACCTTTCTGGTATCAAATATTGATATGGTATATATGGATTAATTTGACTTTCATTATTTCCCCTTATTTTATGAGAAAAACACTTATTGAATGTGCTCATTTAAGGGGAGACACTGTTTCATTAAGTTGTTGTTCAGTTAACAACTAACAGCTTGAGATTATTCTCAAGCTACTAGTTCATTTTCTTGAACTGTTAGTTGTTTCACTTGGTCTGTCAAGTGTGCAGGGCATTTCAGTCATTACTAAGGAGATTGTGCGCGGGACTAGATATTTTTGAAAAGCCAAACCCTTAAAAGTCTCAGTTTCGTTTAATTGCAACTATCAGTTGCAAAATATCTTCCACAATCTTTTCACTTTCTCTCTCTGTGCGATTCTCATATAATCGTTCAAAACCCTAAATCCTCGCCTTTGTGATCACCAATAGAGTTTGTTAAAGAACACAACTGCCTACCCTACTCTCTCAAACACGCTGAACTATAGCCTTTCCATGAAATGATGGATTTTCTACGTAGTTCTAATATCCATTATGCTCTAACTGTCAATCCCACTATATACGTGTCTCATATAGAACAGTTTTGGAAATCAGCCACTGGAAGTAACCATGAGTGAATCACCTCTTTTTGTATCTACCATTGATGGTAATCCCATTACCATCACAGAGGAGGCCATACGACAACATCTGCGTCTGCAAGATGCCTCAGGTATTTCTGATCTCTCTCTCACTGCTTTACATGAAGGTCTTTTTGAAATAGGGTATAGGGGCCCAAAAGATTCTTTTACCTTCTATAAAGCACATTTTGGTCACAGATGGAAGTATGTTGTACATATTATTCAACAGTACTTAAGCCCTGAAAGGACTGGTTGATCTGAATTTTCACAGTGTAGATGTCCCTTTGCCTCATGCAATGCAGGATGTCTATCCAAGAAACAGAGGAGAGGATCCTGAGCAGCCTCAGCCAACTATTACTGATTCACCCCCAGGATCCCAACCCACTCCTCATGATACAAATATTTCCTCTGCCCCTTCTACTATACATACCTCCCCAGCCCCATCACTAAAAATATATATACGACAAAGGGCTGTAGGAGCTCCTTCCTCCTCAGTCCAATCCCAGAGCCAAATAGCTCTATGCAAGAGGACACTCTTGCACAGCATATCGATAGGGAACCCATTAAGGACTCTCCCACCCTCAATTTGGAGGTGAACTTCCCATCTGAGGATGTTCATATGGGTTTTGTGGCTGGTGTTACTGATGTCTCTGCACAAGGGTCACAGGACAGTACCAACATCACTAAGACCACTCCCATGGCAACAGAGGGTGTGCAAGCACCTTCTAGAAGTCCCCAGTACCAAGAACAAAGGGGCCCAGATGTTTCTACTTCTGGAATTGATGCCAGCGCTAGATCTCAAATCCCACTTTCATTTGAAGATCTTGAGGCTAGTCTGCAACTTATGGCATTGACGGATCAACAACTGAAACCTGTTGTAGCCATTTTGGAATATTACAAGTCCATAAAGGCTGCACAGGGTTAACAAATCATTGCTCTACAACAACTCACAACAGTCCAACAACAAAAACTTGCCCAGTTTCAGCTTGGGTTGAAGTTATATGGAAACAAGACTGTGTAGCTTGAGAAGATGGTCCCCCCTGATCAAACCAATGCATCCAAAAAGGGGGAGAATCAGGAGATCCCACTTCCAGTCCAAACAGATTCAACTTCACCAAGAGCAGCTTCAGTTTCTAGGCTAACAGTCCCAACAGTTTCTCAAACTGTTAGTCTAGATGCTCAAGATGTTCCCATCAAGCCAAGTGGAGTGTTCATTAGATAAGGTACTCAAGCATCTACCCTAGCAGTCCAAGCCACAGTAACAGTTTTAGCAACAACCACAGACAAGGGAAAGGGCATCTGATTGAGCCACCAAAGATCAAATTTATTTCTAAATAAGCCCAAGTTGCTCATGAAGCTGAATTGGCCATGATCAAATCCTAGACCAGCAAGCCTAGGAATAAATGGGAGATGATGAAACTCTAGGAGATAATCTGTGAGGGTTTGTGGTAAAAGAAAGCCAGAAGAAGAGGAAAAGGCCAACAAGGCCTTAAAAGGCAGAACACAGAAGATTTTTGATCAATTTTTCTGCAACAGCTGGTGTGTCTAAGGTTATTGCTCAATCATGGTCAACAGAGAAGCTTCAGGCTTTATATGACAGGAAAAAAGAAAAAGAAAAAGCCTCCAAAGCCTCCAAACAAGTCCAAGATCCCCAAGACCTCCCTCAAATTGTTGTTGATGCTCCTCAACCTGAAACTATCCAACAAGCAAAGTTTGATCAAGTAAAGAGAGTTTTGTTTGACCAACAATTGCAAAAGGCTATTGAGATAGTCTAAGCTCTTGATCAGCATGACTTTTCCAAACCTCCAATTACTTACTGGTATGCCAAATCAATGGATGACATTGATCTAGTATATCATTTTGTAATCAAAAGAGAAGTTGGTCAAGACGAATAGTACAAAAGCCTGTTTCAATTGGTCCAGAAGTTGACTAGAGATGAGCTAAACCAAATGCACAATATTGGGACGGCTAGCCACTCAGGTCACCAATAGTATGGGTTCAGAATAATCTAAAGGACCTTAAAAGCATTTTTTTATCCACGATCCACCAGAGTGGATATAGAAGCTGCCAAGGAAATGAAGATTGTATAGGTTGATTTATATGCAAAATCTATGACATATAGACTCAAGCTTGCATACAGATCCAGCAGATTCTACAGTTTTGAGTTTCTTGATTTGCCAAAAGAATGGCTACTCCAAATGAGCTCAATAAAGATTGAATGTGATAAAGAGGAGTTAAAGAGAGAATTCATAAAAGCTATAAGGCAGAAACTTTCACAGTTGTAAGTTTTTGGATGCCTTAGTTTGTATATAACATATTTACTTTCTTTTATTTCCTTATTTGTATGATAACTTAAAGTCTTTTATAAAGAATTTAAGTTAGGGGGAGATTGTTGGGAACTAATCTAGGTATGTCAAGCTGTTAGTTAGATTTCTCAAGCTGTTAGTAGTATTTCTGTGTATATATATATATATACATATATAGATATATATATATATATATATATATATATATATATATATATATATATATATATATATATATTTCAAGATTGGAAGATCTTCCAAGCATATCTACTACCAGAGAAATCAGAGTCTGTCAAGGAAACAAATAAGAAGGCTATAAATATAGATAGACTATGTCTTTCTATTGTAATTGTGGTGCTTAAGTTTTTCATTATTGTAATTGCATTCTGATAAGTTTCTAAAGCCTCTAAGATTGTAAAACCCTAAGAACAATCTGTGTTCTTCGTCTAATCAAAACAGATTAGAGATGATTGTAATCAGAGATTTTGGTAATATAAAGGTTTTGATATTGATTATGTTTATTTGATTATCTGTTCTTTATTATTCTGAAAGTTTTCTTAAAACAGTTAAGTGTTATTCCGCAAACTTCTTAATTGGACTTTGGTTCAAAACAAGGTTATTGGTTTGAACTCTGATCTATAAAAACCAGTTAATCTTAGGTGATTTTGATCTTGACACATAGATGAATGATTAACAGGTTGAACATGATGCATAAATGAATTTGTGTATTTTTTTAGGTGATTTTGATCTTGACACAAAGATAAACACGATTAACGATGAAATGCATCGATCTCCATTATCTTTTTTGAATTTGTGCAATTTTTGTTAAATTTGGAAATGTATCAACTGAATTTATTTAGCATTTATTATTTGACTATTTGTTGAAATATTAAATTTAATGAGGTATGCACATTTCCCAAAATACCCTTCGTTGTTTGTTTCTATATTGCACAAGATGCATAAAATCTTCCAACTATTTACCCTTTTGCCGTTAATCTAATCCATACAATTTTTTGATCTAATGGTAGATATAGGTTCTTTTGAACCTCGATGCATAAAAGTTCTCAATTGAACCTCTCTCTCTCTCTATATATATATATATATATATATATATATATATATATATATACACTAAGGATCTTTTGTGAACATTTTGTTCGTTGTGAACAACCATAAAATGGTTTTTATTCTTATTAATCGTGTTAAAAGTACTACTAAACCCTTCTATTGACCTGTTAATCTTATTGGATCAAATGAAATTTGTTGAATTCTATGAATTTGTCAAATCTTATGAATCTTGTTGAATCCTATGAATCTTGTTTGAAACACTACTATGAACCTTTTGAATGTTCTCAATCTTGTTGTTGACACTTCTATATATGAACCTTTTGAATCATTTGAATCATGTTACAACACTTGTCGATATATATGAATGATTATATGTATTATTTTTATTTGTTCACAACGAATAACTTGTTCACAATGGATCTTATCCATACATACATATATATTGTGAATTCATATTTCATGCAATTCATTCAACATAAAACAATCATATGAACAATTATTATCAACACATAAAATCGAATGCTTAGGCGCTGTTTGGTTCACGGAATTTTTCTGAAGGAATGGAATCTGTCGAAGGAATGGAATTCTGGAAGGAATGGAATCTGTCAGAATCCAAAAGTTGTCACTTGTTTGGTTGGCAGGAAAGAAATGGATTTCAAATTCCAATACCAATCTAACTTAAATCAAATCATATGTAAATTATATTATCTATATATTCACTAATAAAAATTAAACTTTAAAAGAATAATTAGTAATTACCATTCATTTGTATTTAGAATACTAGAAAAATAATAATGTTATTCGATCTTGTATTTTTTAAATATATGTTTGTATGTATTAATTGTTAGTTTAGATATATTTTATATAAATAATTATGTATTAAAAATGTATGTATAATACGGAAATAAATAAATTAGTTTCTAATATAGTATAATATGTAGTATATATTAATAATGTAATAAACTGCATGTCTATAGTCTCACGTTATTTATTGATTGAACTTTTTAAAAATCATGTTTTTTGATATTACAACTAGTTTGTTAACCCATGTATTACATGTGATATATTTTATGAATGGATATTATCTTAAGACATATATAACTATTAAAAATATTATTATAAAGACATCAAAAATATATTAATAATGAAATCATATAATTTGATTTACAATTGTTATTGAATTAAGGGATAAAGATATACAAATGTATGCTACTTTACTGAAATTATCGATATAACAAATGTAGTTATTTTTTTACCCGGATGATACTCGTACTTCGATATTATTGTTGATATGGTACATTTGGTGAATGAAATTATTGATAATTTCGGTAAATTAACATACATTTGTATGACAAATTTAATTGTCATGCCATAAAAATATGTCATGTCATCGTTTGAATCAGCAAAAATCATCATATCAGCATAGTTACCGGTTATACATACCATATAGATAGGTCACCCTTGAGTACAATTACTATTTGGTTAAAAGAAAAAGTAAATTAGTCATATCGATAATTTCAGTAAAGTAACATACATTTGTATGACTTTAACCGTTGAATTAATATAAAATATGCAATTGAAAATGATGATATGAAATCAAACAGCAATAGCCTTTGAAAAATTCAATGTATTTATTCACGTTCTCTTAGTCTAATATAATTGGTTAATTTAATAAAAAATGAATGTGAAAAAATTATTATGTAATTTTATGACGACACGTGATGATAAAGGCTTTTTTTTAATATACATAAATATAAATATTAGTTTTATTGTAAGATATTTCATCAAGAAATTATTGTTAATACAATTAATTTTGTTGATTAATTGAGTCTCATAAATTAGGAAACAAATTTTATTTACTTTTTATTAAGATAAATTAATTATAATCATGTTCTAAATTAGGAAAAAGAACGGGAAAACGAAAAAAATAATTACTTTAGAAAGTGACACATGTCAAAAATTATTATCTTTTATTAATATATATAGATGTAAATTACTTTTGCACTAGTAGTTTTGCACATAAAATTTAGCAAAACTTCAGGCAAATGGAATGGAATGTGAATTCCTTGGCCTCCCCCCTTGGAAAATAGATTCAGGCAAGCAATGGAAAAATTTTTTGTCAAGCGAATTCTCTTTCCTAATGATAAACCTACCAAACATGCCACCAATAGAATGTCCATTCCAATTCCACAGGATTCCCTCAGGAATCTTGATGTTCTTGGTGACTTGCACAACACTTTTTCTCTATCAATCAGATCCGTGTACGTGTATTCCTCCAAATCCCATTTTAACAGTACACATACACTCCTATTTATACACAATACAAAGTATTGAGTATTTACACAAACAACCCCTGAACTTTTACAATAAAATTGATTACAACTCTATATAAATTTGTACCCAACAATCTCCCCCTTAGAGATGAAATCAATTTTCAAATTAAAGTACATTGCAGGGAACTTGAACATTCTTTCTTGAAACTTTTCTTGCACCTTCTCTTCGATCTCTGAATCTTCTGATAAAATGTTCTTCTTTATTGTCTCACTCTGATCTTCACATCTCTTCTATTCTGATCTTCTCTTTTCTTGTAAGCACACTCCACCTTGGATCATGGATAGCTTTTAAATCTCTTCCTTGATCAATTGTCTTGAGATGATGTAGCAATTGCTTCAGTTGATTTCAAACTACTCAACAGTTGTTTCTGAAATTCAGCTTTTCTCCCCCTCATGATGATCATAAAAAATTATGAACATCATGCAAAAACTTCAGAAACATTAATTCAATGAAATTGCAGTAGAAGTAATACAACAACAATTACAACTCAGATATTATTACAAATTGATTTTCTCCCCCTTAAACTGATATCTCTCCCCCTATACAAAACAAATTTATCTCACCCCCTCAAAAAGTTCACTCCCCCTCGAATTGATATTATAACTTTTCAGAACAAAAACAAAGCTTTTCAACTTTAGGGAAATGAAACATAATCATTTTGTGATATAACGAGTCCAGGTCCACATAGGATTCCTGTTTGCACAATAGACATAATCTATGAGACCTACGTTCAGCGCTGGCATGATGTTAACACTGGTAGGATTTCCAAATAGTCATCGTGAAATCCTTTATCATGAAAGAATCACTCATATTTGTTCCGGCTTAGTCACTTTGGACTAGCAGTTTATAGACACGCAGACTGTCAGACTCGATGTGTCCTAAAAGTGTATATAATCAGCTCTAGACACAATGTGCATCAAAGGAAGTGGGAGACCGGAGCAAATGTCTTCCTTGTTTCAATATCAATAATATCCAACTGATATATCAATAGAAATGTGTAATATCTCCTTGATTATTGAAACAGAAATCTTTTGAGAGATAACAGAGTAGTTGGTGGGGTTAAGTGCATGCGTCACTGGGTCCATGACGTCTTTTTCAATATCAAGTCGCATAGAGCTTGATAGATTATGTGGATTACCCAGCCGACACAGTTTAGGTAGGATTTTCTTTTCTTTTAATCATTTCTCAACTCTCAGCACACAACATTTTTCAACTAAGCTCCC
The DNA here is from genome assembly GCA_020465985.1 of Centrapalus pauciflorus. NCBI lineage: Eukaryota > Viridiplantae > Streptophyta > Magnoliopsida > Asterales > Asteraceae > Centrapalus > Centrapalus pauciflorus. The sequence goes on from JAANYP010003184.1 coordinate 111,459, forward strand.
TCCGGCTCACTTTTGAGAAATGAATTCAGTCAGCTTTATAGCAAAAGCATGATCTGATGCACCACCATCTCCTTTCAATCTCAATATCCCTCTCATTTACATTTATCTCTGCTCGACCCTGTCAGTATCCCGTAATAACTGACACTTCTCAACTAATAAACCTAAAGAACCCTCACCCGCACAATCTATAGATGGTTTGCTTCTTGGGTAGGTCTTCCGGTTCTGGTTAGACCATAGAAACGATATTTATGCCTATCACTCAGATTGGTGCATAATCGAAGTCAGCAGAAATAATCTTAAGCGTTTCAGCTCATGGGATACCAAGAAATTCAGCTCATTTGATATCGGAGATGATAATCAGAATAAATTTGGAAATGATAATCTGGGAGATAGTAGAATGAAATGTACAATCTGATATAAGGTATGAAATGAATCAGACTTGTTATGAAAGAATTAGGTCATGGAGAATATGAGAGAATTCTTTGAACGGGAGAATACTAAAGAGAATCTCAGAAATAATGAGATTTTGAACATCAAAGAGATTAGATCAATTAATCTCAATGAGAGATTCAGAGAATCAGAAGATTATGAAAATATTTTGCTTTTCAGCTCAAAAAATCTTTTTATGTGTGTATCAAATATTTTTGTGAAAAATTACACACAGTTTTGAAAAATGTCATCGTCAAAGTGCGTCTGAAACTCCCCCTGGAAATAAGCACACACAGTTAGTCAACTTAATAAAATGAAATCAGGAGCAAAAAATTATAAAAATAAAACTCCTCTTTGTCAATTCAGCTTCAGAGTTGAAATCAGGGCTGGAATTTCAGAAAGATTTGCCTTTCAGACTCGGGTTCTAATCTGAAGTGATTAGAAGCCATATGTCGCGGAAAAGTACAAAATCTAAATTCAGTGAAGATCGAGTTCTACTCTGTTGTGAGTAGATGCCTCTTGAGATGAAGTCCGGGTTCTAGTCTGATATGACTAAAAACCATTTTGATTTGAAGGACGGGTCTTGACCTGAAGTAATCAAGAGCCTATTGAAATGAAGAACGGGTCCTTATCTGAAATGATAAGAAACCTATAACCTGCAAAATTTAAGATGTCTTTGGTATCCAAACAGATTTGGATCCAGACTTGTTAGCGCTCTTTGGTACCCATTTCAAAACGGGTTTTGGTACCCACTTGTACTTGGGTTTAGGTACCCATTGCAAGTTATAACTATCAGCTTCTCTTTCAAAAGCAGAAAACAAATTTCTGTAAGTATGAGAAAATTGATTATCTGAATTTCTAAAGAAACTTGAACTTGAATGATCAGACTTTTGCGAATTCTTCTTTTTGAAAAACTGCCCGGTTCTTGCCTGTTTCTGATAATACTTGGTATTTTTCTGTGAAAATGTTTTCTGATTAGAATGACTAGTATTTTCAGAAACTTTAGGAAAATTTGACTTCGAAGATTCACCAGTGTAAATCTTGACCGGAAGTTGTTCAAAGATTTTGTCTTTGCCTTTATGCATCTTGAGAAGATACTTAAGTTTCAGATCTGAATATGAAGTATCTGATCTTCCAAACTTTTGATAATGACTAAATTTGAATTTATGTCATGATCAAATGATTGATAATCAGATTTAAAAGATTGTTCTTTAATTAAGAACATTTGTCTTTCATCTTCAAACAATTTAAATTTTGATTTAAAATCTTGTTCTTTAAGTAAGAACTCATGTCTTTCCTTCTCAATCAAATCTTTAGTTAAAGACAACTCTTGTTGAAGAGTAAAAATTTCTTCATTTTCATTTAAAATACAATTCTGATCAGTTTGTTTTGTCTTAGAAAGTGTATCTTCAAGATCCTTAACTTTCTTGTAAAGATCAGATCTTTCAGGCAAAAGATATTTCAGTTGAGTTGCATTCTGAAAATTTTCTTGTTTCAGCTCATCAAGTTCTTTAAGTAATTCAGATATTTTCAATTAATGAGCACAACTCTCAGAGTTTTGTTTTTCTTTTAAGCTTTGAATTTCTTCATTCAGTATTTGTACGTCACGTAACGCAAAATGCTTATCAGTATTTAACTGAACGAGAAAGTCGTAATTGTTCTTACGAATCTTTTCAGATTCAGTAAGTTTGACAATCAGTTCAGACTTTGAAAATTGTTCAAATTCCATTATGAATTGCTTGAAATTGAATCTTCCAAGATCTTTTATGAAAAAACTGAGTGAATTCTGATAAAACTTTGAAAAACTATTTCAGTAAATGATAACTTGTGAAAAATCAGCTCTGAAATGACTTTTTGACGTTGAAATTTCAGTTTTTCTGCATAAAATTGGCCGTAACTTTTTTTTTGGACTGGAATTGGGCCTCGAAAATTTACCCAAACCAGCTATGCCAGTTCTAGAAATGTAGATCTCAGTTTAAGCTTCGATTTGACGTATGGTAGGCCTTCTAACGATGTTCCAGTCAAAAGTTATGGTCAATTTAAGCAGCAAAGGTCAAATAGTCAAAAACTCGAATGATGAATTATGAAACTCGAATGAACAAGAATGAATCTCGGATGTCTTAAGAGAAAACTCGATTGATTAACAATGAAACTCGGATGATTAAGGCTTAAAACTCGAATCATAAGGCATGAAACTCGATGAATGTATAATCAAACTTGAAATAAGCATATATCAAACTCGAAATAAGCATATATCAAACTCGAACTAAGCATATATGAAACTCGAGATAAGCATATATCAAACTCGAAATAAGTATATTTCAAACTCGAAATAATACAACTAGAACTCGAACATCACTGAGATTTCTATATACTTCGAGTTTCAATCAGTTTTCACTAAAAACATATTCAAATTCAATATTTTTCACCAAAATCAATGAATCAACTCCAAATTGCAATCGAGAGTGCATTTTTCACACACAAACACTTTTTGTGAAGTGTCCTTGGGTAACTTCAGATTAAACACTCCAATTTTGACAAAAACTTGAAGAACACGATTTTTTTTTCAAAAATTCAGAAAAAATCCAAATTAAAGCTTGTGTGATTGGAGTTTTGATTTGAGACTTATATCATCATATTCGAAATCAAAATCGTTATCTTCAACCAATTATCACTTCAATTCATCCACTGAATCAAAAACCTCAATTAATTTTCTGTTTTCGAAAAAAAATGATGTAACAGTGTTTGAAAAATGTATTTTCAGATTCAAAATTCAATCAATTTTCAGCCATATTTGGCTCTGATACCAATTGTGAATTCATATTTCATGCAATTCATTCAACATAAAACAATCATATGAACAATTATTATCAACACATAAAATCGAATGCTTAGATTGAGATGAGAGAATATTACATTGATGTTCTTTGTGACTTGCACAACACTTTTTCTCTATCAATCAGATCCGTATATGTGTATTCCTCCAAATCCCATTTTAACAGTACACATACACTCCTATTTATACACAATACAAAGTATTGAGTATTTACACAAACAACCCCTGAACTTTTACAATAAAATTGATTACAACTCTATATAAATTTGTACCCAACATATACATATATATATATATATATATATATATATATATATATATATATATATATATATATATATATATATGTATATATATATGTATATATATATATATATATATATATATATATATATATATATATACATATATATATATATATACATATATATATATATATATATACATATATATATATATATATATATATATATATATAATAATATATATATATATATATAATACACACACACACACACACACACACACACACATATATATATATATATATATATATATATATATATATATATATATATATATATATATATATATATATATACATACATATATAGATGTGATCATTGTAAAACCTAAATTTAGTGTAGAACTCTCGAACCAATAGCGTCCATAGATTAGATTAATCTAATAGTATTAATTAAAAGAATCAAGTTTGGAATTAGTGAAAAAAAGATTGATATTAATGATATTTTAATTCATTCAAGGTAAAAAAAAGGAAAATATTGATATTAGCAAAAAGATTGACATTAGCAAAATAAACTAGTTGAATACCCGTGTGGTGCTCGGGTGATGTGCAATCGCATAATTTTAATTTTTTTTAATTAAATAATGGCACAATAAAAATATACTTTTTTGGATGTTGGTTTATTGTGTATACACATTTGAGCAATAGTTTAATTCAACATCAAGTACAAATTTAATTTAGGGTATAATATGAAAAAAAAAAATTAACATGTTTTCATGTTTTTTGCGATTTAGTCCTTTCGTGTTATTTTTTACTAAGAAAGTCCTCAAGTTATTGTTTTCAATCCGGTTTTCGAAATAGTTTTTTTTATAATCAACCCTGTCTTTTTCCAAAAAAAAAAAAAAACCAACATGTTTTCACTATTTTTATCCGAAAAGTCCACAAACTTGAAGAGTTTTTTTGAAAAACTAAAGAAAAAAATCTAAAAATTACAAACAAATATATATTACTTAAAGATTTAATTGGTAAAAAATAACACGAATGGACTAAATCGTAAAAACATGAAAAACATGTTTGTTTTTTTTTTCATATTAAACCCTTAATTTATTCATGTATTTAATTCTGATAATCATTCTGGAAAAAAAAATTTAATAATATTATTAACTCAATTTTTTATTATATGATATATTAAATTGATTTTTTATGTTTGTATTTTCATTATCTGTTAATTTATTAACCATTGTGTTTTGTCAACTTGATTTTGAATGTTATTTTTAATGCAAGTATTATGTATCTTAAATTTCTATTTATTATCCTATTTGATTTTAGGAAAATCTCACATATATCAAATAAAGTTTTAGGCTAATGTATGTTGTTAAAAATGTTTTAGGATACCGGATCGGGTCAAACTACCTGGGTCGAATCTCATTGTTCCTCTTTCCCTTTCTATCTTGCCCCTCCAAACACATGCACACGACACACACACCACCCATCCAAACACACATGCACGCACACACTTTCTTCGCTCTTTCACTCTTCTCACTGACCGACGACAACTACCGCCGCTTACTCTCTCCGCTGGCGACTCCAACAACCACAAGCTTCACCTACTCGTCTCCCTCCTTCTCACTCTCGCTCACTCGCTCTTCCTCTTTGTTGTTCGTCAACTACAACCCGCCGCGGGTGTCTAACTACAACCTGTCGTCGATGGCCATACCCTAGCCGTCGCTGGTGTCGTCGTTGTCTGACCAGGGCCGTTCGACCGTCCCTGATGCAGCGCCACCACCAGAACCAAAATCACCCAAAACCGTAATATTATGGTATTATTTTTATTTCGTTTTTACTTTTGATTTGCTTCAGATTTCTAATATGTAACTGAAACACTCATACAACAATAATACATATTTAAGCGTAATTAACAATAATTACAACAATAATACTTGCGGAATTAGGGTAGAATTAAAACTTTTACAACTAATGCATCATAAGTGATGCACCCGAATAAAAACTATTAAGGTCTACAAGGTTACAGGTCATGATCCTACAAACAAATAGTTAAGGTCAGGAAGTCGGCTACCCAAAACCCAACACAACATCCAAGTCATACCGTTAGTCTTGAATCTAATATCTTCAAAAATAAGGAAGTCTGAAAGCTTCCAACATGATATCCCAGAACCTGTAAAAATGTTAACAACTAAAACGTAAACAACAAAGTTGTTTAGTGAATTCGAAGATTAATATGTATAACAATTACACGGTAACAATGTCATGAATTCCAATTAGTTCAATCATTATCAAACATTTGTCACTAAGCAATTTATGACTCATGTGATGTTTCACCTCACCTCTTTGATGACTATTGATTTTCCATAGCATTCTAATTTATTACTACGAGTAAATTACAAGATTTATATCCACAAGTTCCACTTTCGCCGCCTAGCCTAGCCAAGTCGATGTGTGAGACTAGTTAATTTCACATAAGCATGTGGTGATGTTCAATCATCATCGACCCATGGCATTACCAAAAACATACTACTCAAGATTTCACACACAAGTGTTGTCTCTCCATGCTTGCAGCCCAACGTCTGTTCACCTTCGTCCGTAGGCGGCCCGTTGCTGTCCTCACATGAAATAACCCGACACAATCCAATCTTTATATGTATATATAAATGATCACATCTACCCCGAACAAGTACGGGAGTAATTTCCAATATATATATATATATATATATATATATATATATATATATATATATATATATATATATATATATATATATATATATATATATATATATATATATATATATATACATGCACATATAACTATGTCTACCCCGATCAAGTACAGGAGTGGTTACCCGCAAATCAATCATATTGAACACTCAACCATCCAATTGGTCAAGAATGATCCACTGTGGCTAATGTGTCTCATGTGTTATCAATTTTATTTTTTTTTGTTATTAATCATCCAACCATAACCTTACATGTGGGTACGATTTGGTTACCATTTTAGGTTTACCGGTTAAACGGCCCTAACCAACAACTTACAACCAGATAGGTTATCAAGCAATGTACCATAACGATCAATTAATGATGGCCTCAAGATCTACTCGACTAATCAATAACAAGTATTTGTACTTTTCAATGTTTAATGTTCAAATAGATTACCGTGCTCAACTAACAACAATTAATCATATTAAAGACTCTCCAAATACTCATATAAACATATTGACCAACCAACAAGGTCACCAAGACATATGTTGTCTCGTATAAATAGATAGTATTTCCAATATGACATTCACGACAAAACCAATCCACAACGATGTCAACTACCATGGAAACACATTTTCAATATATGATGCATGTCAACATGTCCAATAAGGGCTATAATGAATCTGTCAATATGGAATATGAGTATGCATCATCAAATAGCATGTTAATGACCTAGCATATATATAACAGTTAACATGTAATCGTTATGCTACATTTATCCTAAAACTCACAATGATTGGCTAATTATAGCCTTGACGTCTCAATTCGACCGAGATATGCCCAAATAAGGCAAATGCTTCTTCGAATAGGCTCCAACGATCCAATTCACCTACATGATGTTTTCATAACAAATATATAATCCCCCAAAGCATATTAAAGTCCATAAAGTTCTCTGAATGTGAGTTCGGGTATCAACGTGAGAGTTTCGAGTTATTCCGGTACCCAACGAACTCGGATTCACGTTCCAACTTTGGGAAACACTAGACTCATGCAATAGGAGTTGCAAACAAGTGTTGGATCCCAACACAGAGGCTCAATGCTCTCAAAAGCTATTTGAACCTTTCCAATTACATTTTGGTTTCCAAACTGAAAGCCTTATATCCATTCGGGACTCTATGAGACCCGAATGTGGAATTAAACTTTAGAACCCTTTAAACACTTAATTTAGAGGGACTCAGCGAGTCGCTCACAGACCTGCACTTCTTCCCCTACAGGTTTAACACCCAAAATTCCAAAACTCAACCAAACTCAAAAACAACACTTTAAATCGATCATACAACATATTTAAACACTTTTGAGCTCATATTGAGCTTCCAAACATCCTAATACAACTGATTGATCCATGGCTCAATTTGAGCCTTAATTGAGTTTTCAACACAATACAACCAAATCAACACATATAGATACATATTATGGATCCATTTCAACCCAATAACAACCTATTACAACATTTATTAACAATTAGGTTGATTCCCAAACAAAATTCCATGAACCCATTTGAGTTCATCATCAACCATGTAGCCAAAATAAAAAGAAAATGAAGAAGGATAATGGGAGGAGGTTATACCTTAAATAACCGACAATATGAGCAAGATTTGAGCTCCAAAATCTTCAATCTTCAACCTCTACCCAACTCTCTACTCTCTCTTTCTCTATTTCTCTCAAATGTGCAAGAACACACACACACACACACACACACACACATATGCAAGTGTGCGTGTCTCAAGGTTTTTAAAAGAAAAAGGGGTGAGGGCTTTAGCCCTTTGTCCATTCACTACCCCACACAATCACGCTGCTTCATATTGCACACATCTACTCATAATTTATCTTTGAATTACAAATTTACTATACAAGTTTGCATTACACAATTAATCATCATTATGTTCAACTCTTATTATTAATGCACCAACAATAATATATCACTATGGTATTGAGTAATCATCTTTTCAAATTATAAAGCATATTGCTAAATTCAACATTAATTATCATTAGACATATTTTATAATTACTACTTTCAACGATATGGTTTATTTGACACTCAACAAATAAATTTCCATTATTCCATAATATAATAATCGAATGTTATTAGGGATATTTAATTACCTCTTAATTATTCGGGGTGTTACAATTCTTCCCCCGTTAAAAGATTCCGTCCTCGAAATCCTAAGACTCAACACAATACATGGTGTTTTAAAGACCACATGTCTTATAGCACCGTAGATGCTAACTCGTCATTTGCTTGAATACACGCGCATAGGATGCACATAGGGATTATCAAATATTAACGATATTGATTCAAACAATTTACAACTTTATATTTACTAACAACACAACTCATGTTGCATCAAGCAACGTACTCTGGTTAGTCCTACTATACAATTTAGTCGTGATGAGTAACATAATTCTCTTAGTAGCTTCATTCGCCACTTATCATACTCACTTAACCAAGTATCCACCATGTTACTGACGTGCAATTAGTCATTAATCTATAGTACCAAATAAACTACAATCAATTAGACGCTCAATTTAGACTTAGAGCTAGTCCAACGTAGTGCTCTAATTAGACTTAGAGCTAGTCCAACGTAGTGCTCAATTTAGACTTAGAGCTAGTCCAACGTATTTCTCAATTTAGACTTAGAGCTAGTGCAACAATTTGCTCAATTTAGACTTAGAGCTAGTCCAACAATTGCTCAATTTTAGACTTAGAGCTAGTCCAACAATTTTCTCAATTTAGACTTAGAGCTAGTCCAACAATTTCTCAATTTAGACTTAGAGCTAGTCCAACAATTACTCAATTTAGACTTAGAGCTAGTCCAAGAATTTGCTCAATTTAGACTTAGAGCTAGTCCAATAATTTCCATAGATATCTACGTGAGGCCAAATGAAAAGATGATCAAAGTTGTAAGGATTAACATATTACATACATAAAATATAACCCAAACCATTTGCCATATTTAAATAAATCACGCAAATCTGAACAAATGACATCAATCAAGTCTCAGATGGTAGTATGCAATGACATAACTCTACATACAATGCACAAGTTGGCCCTTTTAACGAATTTAAGCAGGTATACTCCCATCCACAATTATGGAGTACACACAATTCGTTACATTTATCTTTTAAAAGGGTGACACAAGTCATTTATTCAACCACATTCATAGTCATTTGAATAATCTTGGAGGCACAAATTATCCACTTCCCCCGTTGCGCTAATGCAACTTCTAAATTTTCCTGACAATTTACTATTTAACATAAAGTTTTCCTTATTCAAACACAAAATTAGTTCCATTGGAAACGATCCTCCAAGGCGTTGTCATTCTAATTAGCATAATAAAATCCTATTCATAACAACTAGCATTTCACAATGAACTTTTATTTCTAGGAAGTTATACAGGTTTTGGATTACCAACCGGATGGTAGTCAAACTGCCACACATGTACCCGAATTATCAATTTTACTCAACATTAGTTATTGATTACAAGCAATAAAGTACATCATTTCTATAAAGTCAGAGTGTTATTTGTCAAGATCTAAAAATCACCTAAGATTAACTGATTTGAATATATCAGAGTTAAACCAATAACCTTGTTTTGAATCAAAATCCAATTAAGAAGTTTGCGGAATAACACTTAATTGTTTTTAAGAAAACTTTCAGAACAATAAAGAACAGACAATCAAATAATCACAATCAATATCGAAAACCTTTATATTACCAAAACTCAGATTACAATCACCTCTAATCTGTTTGATTAGACGAAAAACACAAACTGTTCTTAGGGTTTTTCAACCTTAGAGGCTTTAGAAACTTAATCAGAATGCAATTACACTATGAAAACTTAAGCACCAAGATTACATGAGAAAGACCTAGTCTATCTCTATTTATAGCCTTCTGATTTGTTTCCTTGACAAACTGTGATTTCTCTGGTAGTAGATATCTTTGGAAGATCTTCAAATCCTGAAATCTTTATCACTTCCTGAATTTTAGCACTTTCTGTTATCTATCTGTTGAGCAGCTTGAACTTTTGAACTAGCAGCTTGAGTTTCTTGAACTAGCAGCTCGAACTTTGTAATTTCACAGAAATACTACTAACAGTTTGAGAAATCCTAACTAACAGCTTGACATACATAGATTATTTCCCAACAATCTCCCCCTAACTTAAATTCTTATCAAAAGACTTTAAGTTTCTATACACGAAAGGAAACAAATACAAAGTAAAACTGTTATACACAAACTAAGGCATCCAAAAACTTACATATTACAACTGTGCAAGCTTCTGCCTTATAGATTTTATGAATTCTCTTTTCAGGTCGTCTCTGTCACATTCAATCTTCATTGAGCTCATTTGTTGTAGCCACTCTCTAGGTAAATCAAGAAACTCAAAACTATAGAATCTGCTGGATCTGTCTGCAAATTTGAGTCTATATGTCATGGATTTTGCATATAGATCAACCTGTACAATCTTCACTTCCTTGGGAGCTTCTATATCCATTCTGGTGGATTCTGGATAAAACATACTTCTAAGATCCTTTATGTTATTCTGAACCCATACTATTGGTGACCTAGAGTGGCTAGCTTTCCCAATATTATGAATTTGAGTTAGCTCATCTCTAGTCATCCTCTAAAGAATTTGGATCAGGTTCTTATACTCCACTTCTGGACCTGCTTCTCTTTTAATTACAAAATGATATACCAGATCAATGTTGTCCAATGATTTGGCATACCAGCAAGTAATTGGGGGTTTGGAAAAGTCATGTTGATCAAGGGCTTTCTCTATTTCCATTACCTTCTGTAATTGTTGATCTAACATAACTGTTTTAACTTGGTCAAACTTTGCCTGATGAATGACTTCTGGTTGAGGAGCAGCAATAGTTTGAGGAGGGTCTTGGATTTGTTTAGAGGCCTTTTTCCTTTTCCTTTTCCATTTCTCTTTCATACAAGGCCTGGAGTTTCTATGTAGGCCATGATTGTGCAATTACTTTTGAAAGACCAACACTTGCAGAGTAGCTTATCAAAAATTTTCTATGCTCAGCCTTTGAACGCCCTGTTGGCCTTTTTCTCTTCTTCTGTCCTTCTTTGACCATAAATCCATGTAAATAGTCTCCTAGGGTTTCATTATCCCCCATAGAGGCTTGGGCTTGCTGATAAAGGATTTGGTCTTGTTCCTCTGCCAATTTTCTGGCTAATTCAGCATCAGCAGCAACCTGGGCTACTTTTGAAACAAATTTTATCTTTGGAGACTTAATCAGAATACCCTTTCCTTTATCTGAGGCTACTGCTGAAACTACTGTTGTGGCTTGGACTGCTGGGGATGGTTCTTGAATGATTTCTCTGATAGACACTCCTCCTGGCCTCTTAATAGAAACAACTTAAGCTTCTGGACTAACAGTTTGAGAAACTGTTAGGACTGTTAGCCTAGAAGCTGAAGCTGCCATTAGTGAACTTGAAGCTGTTTGGACTGAGTGTGGGATCTCCTGATTCTCCCCCTTTTTGGATGCATTGGTTTGATTAGAGGGACCAAAAACCTTTGCTAACAGGGTTTGAAGCTGCCTTTTAAGCTGAACAATCTTATTTCCATATAGCTTCAAACCAAGCTGAAATTGGGCAAGCTTTTGCTGTTGGACTACCGAGTGCTGTTGTAGAGCAATGATTTGGGAACCCTGTGCAGCAATTATGGACTTCTAATGATCCAGAATAGCTACAACAGGTTTCAGTTGTTGATCCGTTAATGCCATGAGTTGCATACTAGCCTCAAGATCTTCAAATGATAGAGGGATTTGAGATCTATCACTGGCACCAATACCAAAAGTAGAAGAAACATCTGGGCCCCTTTGTTCTTGGTTCTGGGGACTTCCAGAAGGTGCTTGCACACCCTCTGTTGCCATGGGAGTGGTCTTGGGTATCTTGGGACTATCCTGTGCCCCATGTGCAGAGACATCAGTAGTACCAGCCACAAAACCCATATGAACATCCTAAGAAGGGATGTTCACCTACATATTGAGGGTGGGAGTGTCCTCAGTGGGTGCCCTTTCGATATGCTATGCAAGAGTATCCTCTTGCACAGAGTTATTTGGCTCTGGGGTTTGGACTGAGGAGGAAGGAGCACCTATAGTCCTTTGTCTCTTTGTAGTGTAGATTTTTAATGGTGGGGCTGGGGAGGTACGTATAGTAGAAGGATCAGAGGGGATATTTGTATCATGAGGAGTGGGTTGGGATCCTGGGGGTGAAGCAGTAATGTTGGGCTGAGCCTGCTCAGGATCCTCACCTTTGTTTCTTGGAAAGATGAGCCGCATTGCTTGAGGCAATGAGACATCTACAACATGAAAATTGGCACTTTGCTTCAAAAGTCGTTTCACAGATGGTAAAGAGTGCCTATAAGAAACATATATCCTTTTATGTAATTTTAAAGAATTGCAAGATTTTGTAATTATTTCAGTCAAAAACCAAGGATACATCAAAAATTTCCCATTCTTTAACGCATGGTGCCTTAACATCCCTTGAAAAATCATTTTTGAAAAGTTGAACTGTTGGCCTGTAGATAAGCAAACTAGAGCAGTTGCAATATTTGAGGAAAATGCAGACCAACCGGTCCTTTTAGGGCTTAAACACTTCTGAAGTATGGGTCTAAGATATTTCCATTTAGGGCCAAAGTGTTCTTTTTAAAAAGTAAATGAATCTGTTGGGCCCCTATACCCTATTTCAAATAGACATTCATGTAGAGAAGTGATAGATAGATTAGATAATACCTGAAGCATCTTGCAAATGCAAATGATGTCGAATGGACTCTTCTATGATGGTGATAGTATTGCCGTCAATGGTAGATACAAACGAAGTGATTCCTGCTTGTGTACTCACAGTGGCTGTGTTCCAGAATTGCTCTATGTGAGAGATGTATATAGCGGGGTTTATAGATAGAGCATAGTGGATAGAGGAATGGCGAAGAAAGTCCATCATTTCATGGAATGGTTGCAGTTCAGCATGTTTGAGGGTGTATGGGAGGCAGTAGTGTTCTTTAACAAACTCCATTGGTGATCACAAACGAGAGAAGTTAGGGTTTGGCTCGAAGATTTGGAAATCGTACAAAGAGAGAATGAAAAGGGCTTTGGAAGATATTTTGTAACTGGTAGTTGCAACAGAACGAAATTGGGACTTTTAAGGGTTTGGATTTTGAAAATATATGGTCCCATGTTTAACTTCCTTAGGAATGACTGAAATGCCCTGCACACTTATCAGACCAAGTGAACAACTAACAGTTCGAGAAAATGAACTAGCAGCTTGAGAGTAGTCTCAAGCTGTTAGTTACTTACTGAGTAGCACCTAATGAAATACTGTCTCCCCCTTAACTAAGCACATATTATACATGTTTTTCACATATTGTAGAGGATGGTAACGCAAGATAGATTAATCCATGTTTACCATACCAATATTTGATACCAGAAAGGTGAATCTTCCTACATCAAAAGGTTTAGTAAACAGATCTGCTAACTGATCATCAGTATGTCTTTTGGTAACTTGGATTAACTTCTTTTCATCACAGTCCCTTATAAATGGAATCTGATATCTATGTGCTAGGTTTGGGGAAACTAGACCTGATTTTGTACAATACTGATTGCACTTGAATTGTCAATGTAAATAGGAGTAGATAGAAAATTCGTACCATAGTCTCTTAGTTGGTTCTGTATCCACATAGCCTGAGAGCAATAGCTGGCAGCTGCAACATTTTCTGTCTCAGTGGATGAAGTGGATACTGTGGTTTGCTTTTTGCACTGCCAAGAGACTAATCTTGCTCCTAGATATTGACATCCTCCAGTTGTTGATTTCCTGTCTATGTTGCAACCTCCATAGTCACTGTCAAAATATGATGTTAGTTCAAGAGGAGAGTCCTTAGGATACCATAGGCCTAATTTTGGTTGACCTTTTAGATATCTAAAGATTCTCTTAATAGCAAACAGATGTGAGTCATTTGGGGCACATTGGAACCTGGCACAAACACAAACAGCAAACATTATATCTGGTCTAGAAGATGTGAGATAAATCAGTGAACCTATCAAGGACTGGTACAAATGAATATCCACATCCACTCCTTTATATGCATCACGTTGTTTATGAGTGTCCATTGGTGTGCTAGCAACCTTGGTGTCCTTGTATCGAAAATTTTCCAGAATATCATTCACATACTTTGACTGGCTGATGAAGAGACCAGTGGGCTTCTGCTTAACCTGCAATCCTAGAAAGAAAGTTAGTTCTCCCATTAAACTCATTTGAAACTTTTTATGCATCAGGGTCTCAAAATCCTTGCAAAGTGTGTCATTTGTTGATCCAAAGATGATGTCATCAACATAGATCTGAACAAGAAGGATCTCTGATTTGATGGACTTTGTGAACAATGTCTTATCTAGAGTACCTCTCTTGAATCCATTCTGTAGTAAGTAGGAAGAAAGAGTGTCATACCATGCTCTAGGAGCTTGGTGAAGCCCATAGAGTTCTTTGTCTAACTTATAAACTCTGTCAGGATACTTATAGTCTTCAAATCCAGGAGGTTGACACTCATATACCTCTTCATCAATTGTACCATATAAGAATGCAGATTTTACATCCAATTGATACACCTTGAACCCTTTGTAGCTTGCATAGGCTAGGAACAATCTGATGACTTCAATCCTTGCTACTGGGGCAAAGACATCATCATAATCTATTCCTTCTTCTTGAGTGTAACCTTGAGCTACTAGCCTTGCTTTGTTTTTTTATCACTACACCTCTTTCATCCTTTTTATTCCTGAAGACCCATCTTGTACCAATTGCCCTCTTTCCTTTAGGCAAATCAACCAGATTCCACACATTCTGAATCTTGAATTGCAAAAGCTCTTCTCGCATGGCTTCAATCCAAGATGGATCCTTCAGAGCCTCTGAAGCCTTCTTTGGTTCTGGTTGTGACATAAAGTAGGCATGTCCAAAGGCAGCTAGACTAAATTCAGGAACTGCTTCTCTTATGGATCATATTCCTTGTCTGCACAGGTGTGCGTGGATCTCCCATTATATGGTTGAAAGGATGGTATTTGTGAACTCTGAGTGTAGGTTCACTTTCTGTTGGTACATCCCGTGTGACGATAGCAGTCTAAGTGGTCTTACATTGTGATTGAGCATGTGTTTGCTATAAATATATTATATATGATTGATGCTTATTAGAGTTTGTATGTTTGAACTTGATGTAACGTATTACAAGAAGTTCAAATATAAAGTTCAAAGATAAAATCAATCATAAGGTAATATCATAAGTTTTATCACTTAAGAGTTTAAGTATTTTGGCTAGATTCGAATTACTTAAGGGAATACATTCGAATCTGAGATAGATTCGAATGAGACCTTAGATTCGAATGGGCTAGATTCGAG
This sequence comes from Centrapalus pauciflorus, assembly GCA_020465985.1. Lineage (NCBI taxonomy): Eukaryota > Viridiplantae > Streptophyta > Magnoliopsida > Asterales > Asteraceae > Centrapalus > Centrapalus pauciflorus. The sequence goes on from JAANYP010003184.1 coordinate 127,134, forward strand.
ACTGTCTATATGGACAGATTCAAATGGGCCTTGGGCCAGATTCGAGGTTGGCCCACAACAGACTCGAATCAGGGTCTATACTTAGGGATAGACACGAATAATTAGGAGACTTTTTGCAGAATTCGTGAGGAATTAAGCAGGAGGCGATCTCGAGTTTATCAGCTAGGTGAGTGCTGTTTCGGAGAGAATTAGTACGTAGGATCGTTCGTGTGTCGTTCGTTCAGCGTCTAATAGTCTCCGTGTTCCGTTGGTTGAGAGTTGTCCGTCTAACCGTCAACGAGGATTCCGCACTCGTTCACGGATCCGCGTCTAGATAGATCTTGCAGTGGTAGACCTTACAAGTGGTATCAGAGCCAGCGGAGTGTTCTTGGTGTTCTTCGTGTTCATCAGATACATTCTAGGTTTCTTGACGCTAGTTGGACGGTTTTGCTCTCAAAAACGTGTTTCTGAGCTTAGCAAATTCATATTCGGGAAACACTTTGTGGTTTTTCACGTTTTTGATTGAAATCATTATTTTTCGTTTGAAAAATAGTGGTTTAATCTGTAAAACGTCAAAAAATCAAAGTGTTAGCCGTTTTTCGAGTTTGCGGCGCTCGAATCTATAGGGGTAATTAGGGTTTCACTTTAGTCTCGAGTCTAACCTAAATACGCTCCTTCCGAGTCAATTTCAGTGTCTTTCGAGTCTACTTTGTTTCGAATCTGTTACTTCATTCGAATTGGATCTCGAGTCTGTGTTGTTTCGAGTTTATTTCGAGTTTGTTACTGTTTCGATTCTGTGCTTCGAATCTGCTAGACATTCGAATCTACTGAAGCCTTCGAATCTAAGGACCATCGAATCTAAGGAGTTGTTCGAATCTGACATTATTTCGACTCTAATTGACTTTTAAGACTTAATCGAATTTATTCTCAAAAGATTTAATATTAATTAGTTTCGAATCTATCTAGATTCGAATAAGTTAGTCTAAATCAGTTTCGAATTAAATTAATTAAGGTCAAATTCAATTTGTTTCAGAAAAGATGTCAAATCTTCAGAAATTCCTTGAGATGGATCACGAAGTTGGGAAGGCAAATGCACCGCCTAAGCTGATGAAAGTTGAGGACTATTACTGGTGGAAGGACAGATTTACAGATTTTGTACGATTCAATGATATGCGCATGTGGGTGTGCATCGATGAAGGGTACATTCCGCCAGTATCTGAAGTTGAAGGCCGTCAAAAGGTCTTGTCATATCAGATGATGAAAGAGGATGACAAGAAACTATTTGAAGCTGAAAACAAAGCTTTCTCCATAATCCGTATGGCTTTACCTCAAGATATTTTACACACATTTCGGACTCAAAGGACGTCAAAAGAACTTTGGGAGTCTCTCCAGAAAAGGTGTGAAGGTAATCCTCGGGTGCGTAGAAAGCGTACAGAGCTGTTGACCCAGCAGTTTGCGATTTTCAAGGCAATTAAGGATGAACAGTTGGATGATATTATCACAAGGTTCTATCATCTGATAACGGAACTTGAAAGTCATGGAATTGAGTATTCGGACACTGACAAGAACAACAAGCTTCTTGATGCCCTACCAGCCAAATGGGCTATGTACGTGGCAATGATTAAGCTGAATGAGGACAAATATTATGCTCAATCACTTGATGACATTGTGGGAACGTTGAGAGCATATCACTTCGAGATGATTAAGGCTGAGACTGATTACGAGCAAGTCCAGAATCCGGCTATGTATTTTGGAAAGACATCTAAATCATCAGTGACAGCTGAACCGAAGAGTGCTACAGCGTTTTTCACTGGAGAAACGTCATCGCCACCAGAGTCCGAAGACTCACTGAAACGCGCGTTCTTAGGGTTAGGAAGATCGGAAGAACCGCAACCTCAAGTCCAACAGGCATCGACCAGTCAGAGCTATTCGAAGATGCCCATGAGCGCAAAGTCAGCGGAAGAGCATCTGAATCTACTTGCTTCATTTGTGGCCGCTTATGGAAATTGTGTTCAAGGGAAGATCAATGATCCGGCTCTTTGGGATGAAGATTACGATCAGGTCGACCCTGATGACTTAGAGGAAATGGATCTTAAATGGCAACTGGCCATGGTGACCCAGAGGGTTAAAAGATTCATTAAGAGAACTGGAAGGAATTTGCAGATGAATAACAAGGGGATCGGGTTTGATAAGTCCAAGGTGAAATGCTATAACTGTCAAGGACTAGGACACTTCGCAAGGGAGTGCCAGAGGCCAAAGGTAGAGACATACCAGGGACAGAGCCAACATCAGGGACAATTCCAAAATCAGTCCCAACAAAGATACCTTCCGAGTTCCTCATCTGGTCAAGCCAATCTAGCGGGTCTATTATCCAATGTCACTTCTGACAGACAGCTAGATGGTACCTATGACTGGAGTTCACATCCTGAGTCAAATGCTAGAGCTTTCATGGCTGAAGTTACGGAGAATGGTTGTGAAGAAGACGAGCAGACCACACGGGACAGCAGTCCGATGTGGGTAGAAAAGGCGAATGATCAGACCGTGCTGGAGTTTGCTGCTCAGATGGCCAACGTGGAATCTGATAACTCTAAGGTTAGTCTTTCTTATTCTCTATTTTCAGAATTATGTGCTTTGTGTGCTACTTCTAATGATAGGTTAAATCTAGTCTTAGAATCACACAAAACCATCTCTGCTCAAAATGAAAACTTAAAAATAGAAAACGCTAGCCTAAATGATATAAAGCAAGACTTAAAAGAAAAGCTTAAGGCTGATGCTCAAGATGTAATAGTTCTAAAAGACAAACTGAGTGAGCAGTGTGTTAGGATAGAGCTTATGTATGAGCACGTAGAGGCCTTGACCAAAAGTCTGAAGGACAAGGACATAGAGCTAGCCGAGACCAAGGTTAAGGTAGCAGAGGCAAATAGCAAGCTGGAAAAGTTTAGGAATTCGAGCCTAAACCTAGGAAAAGTCTTAGATGCCCAAAGACAGTCTAAGAAGCCTGTAGGTCTAGGTTTTCACGAAATTCCTCCACCTTTCAATGCTAATTATGTGCCTCAGCCTCAGGAGAAAACTGACAAGTCAGTAGAATTAGAGGACCTACCTGAACCAACTCCTGAGCCTACAGTTGATAATACACCTAAGGTGGTTGACTCAACCGTCAAGGTCAAGAAAGTGAAATTTGTGTCTTCCTCCAGTGAAACACCTGCAGGAAAACAGAAAATTTCATGGGCTGACCAGGTCGAAGAGACAGACACTGTAGATGTACAAAAGGCTGTAGACACTAGTGAGACACCTAGATCTAAGGGACCAACCAAAAAGTCCATGGATAAGATGTCTTGCTTTAGATGTCACGAGAAAGGGCATGTTGCTTCTCACTGTCCACTTAGGAAAGCAGAAGTTACCCTAAGACAGTGAACCCAACACCTGTTAAGCCCTCACCCAGTGTGGCAAGCAGCAGTAGTTCTCAACCTACCGAGAAAACTGTGCAGGCCGCACCCAAACAAGTTGTGAAAAACACACCGGTTAAGGTTGGACCAAAGGAAGTGATTAGGACAAATTCACCGAATCGTGTCAATAATCAATCTAGGTCAGCACCACAACAAGTCTATAGGAGCACCACACCTAGCAGGTCACATACTCCAGTTAGGTCACATACTCCAGTTAGACAGTATGCACCGGTAAGAGCTCAAGGATCACAGTCAGAAATGGCATATAATAGGAATTATTCTAGAGCTCCACAACAAATGCCTACACCAAGGCAAAGAGTGAACTTAAATCACTCGGCACCACAACAGAATTCAGTTCAAAGGCCCAAGTCACCTGAACGGCGAGATGGGTACTTGAAAGAGTTCACGTATGTGGACGAGAATGGTATTACCAAGTCAGTCATGGCTTGGGTTCCCCGTGATAACTAACCTATTTTCTTTCATGTGCAGGAGATAACTACCGGTCCAAACAACAAGTGGTTCGTCGACAGTGGTTGCTCCAGGCACATGACGGGGGAAAGAAGTCTTCTCACAGACTTCAAGGGGGGTAATAGGGGATTCGTATCATTCGCGGGTAACAAGGGTGGAAATATCACTGGAACTGGAGAAGTCACTAATGGGACGATTACTTTGGATCAAGTTTATCACGTTGATAAACTGGTTCATAATCTCATTAGTGTCTCTCAAATCTGTGATAAGAAGAACTCGGTGTTATTTACTGACACTGAGGCGTTAGTGCTAAAGCCTGGATTCAAGATACCTGAAGATTGGATATTGATGCGGGCGCCAAGGAAGAATGACTTGTACATGCTCGATATGAACAAGCCAGATACTTCGATGGGTCCGATCTGCTTACTATCAAAAGCTTCAGAGACGGAATCCGTACTGTGGCACAGACGCATGGCTCACCTGCACCTGAGGAAGATGAATTACATTACGAAGCATGGACTGGTGCAGGGTGTGCCCATGAAAAGTTTTCAGTTCGAGGATAAGTGTCTACCTTGCATGAAGGGCAAACAACACAAGAAGACACACAAGTCCAAGAAGCAGAATTCCATAGCCTCAACATTCGATCTGTTGCACATGGACCTTTTCGGCCCAATCAACAAAAGGAGTATTGGAGGTAGTTGGTACTGCTTAGTTATCACCGACGATTACTCACGTTTTTCTTGGGTTTTCTTTTTAGGTACGAAGGACGAGACGGCTGCAAGGCTCATCGGGTTCTTGGACCAAGTGGAGAACTCATACGGAACTAGGGTTAAATGTATTCGTAGTGATAATGGAACTGAATTCAAAAACACTGTAATTGGTGTATATTGCCTATCAAAGGGCATAGTGCATCAATTCAGTGCACCATATGAACCTCAACAGAATGGGGTGGCCGAACGTAAAAATAGAACTTTGATTGAGGCTGCAAGGACTATGCTTTCGGATTCAAAGCTTCCTACCATGTTTTGGGGGGAGGCAGTGAATACCGCGTGCCACATTTTAAACCGAGTCCTTACAGTCAAATCATTGAACAAAACATGCTATGAAATTTTGAATAAACGGCCACCTAACTTAACTGGATTCGAACCGTTTGGAGTACCATGCACACTTTTAAGAACAAAACATCAACCGAAGTTTGGTGAAAAGGCTGACGAAGGATACTTCCTAGGTTATGTGCCAAACTCACCAAACAAACGGGTGTTTAACAAAACAACTGGTACTGTGGAGATTGTGTATAACATTGAAGTCACAAGTTATACACATGAACCCCAAACTGGTCCGGAATGGATATTTGACTATGATAAGTTATTTGAGTCATTTAACATTCCTCTGGATGATAATGCAGGTACAATCGAGAAGGACATGGCGACGTTGCATCTGAACGACGATGGCCAAATCTTTCCAAGGACCACGTTCGAATCTACGTCCGAGCCTACTGCGACTGTAGATGGATCTCCAGAAGTTGCTGATCAAGAGGCACCTAACACTGAGAATCAGACTCAAGCTTCAAGTTCTAACTCTGAGGAAAACGTCCGTGAGGAGGAAAATGTAGAAGCTGAGCCTGTTCCCCCTTTAGGTGAAATAGGATCCAACTTAGGAGATAATCTAAGGGTTGATGAAATAGAGACCTCTAGGATTAACAAGAACCATCCAATAGATAGCATCATAGGAAATCCTAACGAGGGTGTGAGGACTCGGAGTAGTGTAAATAACAACACTGTGTTGTTGTCGATGATAAACGACTCCGAGGCATATCACACATGTCTATATTCGTGTTTCATATCGCAAGTAGAGCCCAAAAATGTGCAAATGGCACTTAAGGACAACTCCTGGGTTGAAGCGATGCAGGAAGAACTTTCACAATTTAGGAAACTAGAAGTGTGGGAGTTAGTTCCGTTACCTCGAGGGGAGATTGCAATAGGAACCAAATGGGTTTTTAAGTGCAAAAGAGACGATCGGGGTATAGTCACGCGCAACAAGGCGAGATTAGTTGTAAAGGGTTTCAACCAAGAGGAGGGAATCGATTACAACGAAGTTTTTGCACCAGTAGCAAGGCTGGAAGCCATTAGGTTGTTTCTAGCGTTTGCCTCCTTCAAAGGCTTTAAGGTATATCAACTAGACGTTAAGAGTGCTTTCCTGTATGGGAAAGTGAAGGAGTTGGTGTATGTAGAACAACCGCCCGGATTTACAGATCCAAAATATCCTGATAGAGTATATCGCTTAGATAAGGCTCTTTATGGATTACATCAGGCACCTAGGGCGTGGTATGAGACTTTATCCAACCATCTTTTAGAAAACGGTTTTGAAAGGGGTAGGATAGATAGTACTCTATTTGTGAAGAGGAAGGGTGAACACTTTATCTTGGTACAAGTGTACGTCGATGATATCATTTTTGGATCATCAGACGAACAGATGTGCAAAGATTTCGAAAAGGTGATGAAGTCTAAGTTCGAGATGAGTGCTATGGGGGAGTTGAATTTCTTTTTAGGGTTACAAGTTGACCAAAAGAAGGAAGGGATGTTTATCCATCAAACTAAGTATGTCTATGACATATTAGAACGGTTTGGGATGGAGGGAACTAAGTTGACTGCCCACTTCAGCACACCGATTCAAGTGAATCACAATCTCGGGCCGGGTACTGAAAGTGATTCCGATGTGGATCCGACTTTATATCGGGCCATGATTGGGTCACTTATGTATTTAACTGCTTCAAGACCTGACATAATGTTTGCTGTGTGTATTTGTGCTAGGTTTCAAGCGAATCCGAAGGAGATGCATATGAAGGCTGTGAAGCGGATTCTACGATACCTCAAGTCGAAACCGAAGTTGGGTCTTTGGTATCACGCGGAGGGAGATCTAGAGTTGGAAGCGTTCACGGATTCTGACTACGGAGGATGCAGCTTGACGCGCAAATCTACAACTGGAGGTTGTCAGTTCCTAGGAGGGAGATTGGTATCCTGGCAATGCAAGAAACAAACATCGGTAGCCATTTCAACGTGCGAGGCCGAGTATGTTGCTGCTGGTAGTTGCTGCTCACAGGTTCTGTGGATACAACAACAATTGCGGGATTACGGTTTGGCTTACACTCAAACTCCTATTAGGATAGACAATCAATCTACAATTGCTATAACTAATAATCCAGTTAAACACAGTAAAACAAAGCACATAGACATAAGGCATCATTTTATTCGTGATTGTGCTGAAAAGAACTTAATCAAACTGGTAAAGGTGGCAACTGAAGATAATAATGCAGATTTATTTACCAAAGCGTTTGATAAGTCACGGTTTGAGTATTTAATTCAACTGAATGGAATGCGCAACCCAGAGTAATTTGACCTTAGTAGTAGTAAGTTTATTTTCTTTTAGAGTCGTAGTATTTCTTTCTTTACAGTAGTCTGCTAATTTAGGAAAGTTTCTATTTTTAGTAAGTTTCTAATTTTAGTAAGTTTCTATTTTTAGTAAGTTAGGTTAGCTTATTTTACTGCTTTTTCTTATGAAAAACAAAAGAAAAAAGAGAGAAAAATTACAAAAATACAAAAAAAAAGAATATCAGAAAAGGAGTTAAGTCTTAGATTCATAGGTTCAAAGTGACGAAAATTAGCACCGTCGTTACAGACTCTAAGTATTTAGGCTTTCACACATAATGCAACTAAATCCTAAGTGTTATACTTTACTTAGTTTGATGTGTTGGTAGGCATAATACATATAGGGAATCTCAAGGCTAATAAAATATTCTAGAAAAAGTCAAGCGTGTCACTAACTTAGATGTACGACCAATCGGTCTTAATTTTTATGTACAAGACATACAAACATTGAGTCTAAATGAGGTATGCAAACTTTCTGGGGATGTATGGAAACATCAAATACATCTTAAAATGGAATGAATAGAAAAATCATATAAAACTGAGAGTCGAAAACATGCAACTCTGTTGTACGTAAGTACAGACCTGTTGTCTCTGTTTAGATTCGGGTTAGCAGACATGTCGCTTTGTTGTACGTCAGTACAGACCTGTCACCGCTATCTGCTAACTTTAAAAATAAACCTTAAGTCGAACTAAGACACTTTGTTGTATGAAAATACAGACCTGTGTCCGATGTTTGTCTTTTAAAGAAAGTTTGCAAATACCAACAAGTTAGAATCTTTGTCTGTGTGCCTTGATCATAAAAGTATGTCTATGTCTGAGTCACGTAAGATAATTTCCTGATAAATAAAAAGGCCAAGGGATATTCCGAAATGTAGAATGTTTAACAGGGTAAAATACCAACAATTGGCTAAATAGGTATGTCACAACAAACAATCAAAGGAATCAAAAATTCCTAGGTGTGAAAGTTTAAGTACTGAAAGTTAGTATCAGACATCGCTATCTGATTGAACCTTTCTTAGACTATACTCATCAAAAATATGTTGTTAAGTATTTAGCTTAGATTGTAAATTTTTCTTAAGTCTAGATTAATTTTTTGGTCAAAATTTTATTTTACATTATTTTATTTTATTTTATTTTATTTTCACCTTAGTTTATTTTATTTCATTTTTAGTTTAATTTCTACTTAGGTAAAAGGTCAAAAATTACTGAGGGTGCATTCAAAGTTGAATAAAATAATCAATGCGTGAATTATTTTAAGCTTAGGGTAAAAGAATTGGCATAGTTTATCTGGTTACACGATACCGTAGAAAAAAGTTGGAAAAGTTGAATTTATTTCAAAATTTTCGAAATTTTTCTAAGTATTGGTGGTTTCGAATCTAAGACAGACTCGAAGCAGTAAGAATTCGAATCTATCAGTAGATTCGAATCTACACTTAGACTCGAAGGTTGGTAGTATATATAGGTCAACAGTGAAGTCATTTAATACTTACTGTTGTCGAATCTATACTCTCGAATCTATATTGGCGATTTCGAATCTGTTATCGAGTCTACCGTTTCTCTCCTAAACGACATTTTGTCGACTTTGAAGACGTTGTGTTCGATTCTACAGACACTTCTAGGTATAATCAACCGGATTGTACAAGATTTGTGTAGTTTTATACACAATTTTAGGCTAAAGCATCAAATTTTGAAGTTTTATAGGTTGAAATAGGGTTTTTACTAAATAACTAAGTTTGGACCTATAAAAGATCAAATTAAAGGCATAAATCAATGATTAGAACCTAGTTGAACTAATGTATGTGATTTACCAAGTTCAAAATGGTTAAAATCTTGGATTTTTGTTGAAAAATTAAACCGTCGGGGCTTCGAGTCTATTCCAGGACCTTCGAATCTGTTCATGGGTTTCTCGAATCTATCATTAGATTCGAGATGACCATGATATTCGAATCTGTCCATTAGACTCGAAAAGGGACTCTTCGAATCTGTCCATTACACTCGAATATGGACACTTCGAATCTGTTACCTTCGAATCTGTACTTTATTTATTTTGTTTACTTTAAATTTTATTAAACTTGTGGAAATTTAATTGTGTTGGATTTTGTATTTAATCAAGTACAAAATAAAACAAATTTTGAATTTAAGCAAGTTTATTGATTTTTAATGAGTCTAACAGTTTATTTATTGTGCAGATATGGCAGTTCGCGCTTTTGTCCCGAAGCATAATATGGTCCTTAATCCAGTTAATGATATCCCTGAGGCGCAGGGTTTTCGCGAAGTTTTGGACTTCCTAGCTGAGTCTAGGATTAGCTATGCTTTGTATCATAACATTCCAATTGTAATTTCGTATGTACGCCAGTTTTACGATCATTTACAGGTGGACTGTACTGTCACCCCGACAGTTATCAGAACCAGAATCGCTGGCCAGCCTCTAGTCTTCTCAGCAGACATGTTGCGCCAAGTTCTACAGTTGGGTTCTCAGGAACAGGAGGACGGGCCTATTGACTTCCCGTTAAGTATTAGGCAGACCGCGTTTCTAAGGATGGGCTATAGTTTGGACGCTACGAAGTCATCATATATGAAAAGTGGCCTGATAGGGCAGTGGAGATTTTTGGTGCATGTGTTCATGGTTTGTTTTGCGCCAAAGAAGGCTGGATTTGACTACATCGTGTCAAAGATCCAATCGGGGGTTATTGCACTGGTGTATAATCGGAAATTCAGCTTCTCTCAAATGTTTTTCTCGGAGTTCGTCCATCAGATTACAGCTCCAGACAGGGAAAGGTTTCTGCTATATCCAAGATTTGTCATGATGTTGATAAGGCCTTTTTGCCAAATTTGCCACAATCAGATGACTCTTTGAGCGTGAATGTTATGGATAAACGCATCCTCGCTGATTGTTCCTCACACCGAGGAAGATTGGCTGTTCCTGTTGCTCGTCCATTGTTCGGAGCTATAGTGGATAGGGATTTTCAAGCCCCGGAAGTTGCCAACTGGGCAGGGGTCGTTGAGTTTCCACAACAACAACAATAGCAACAACATCAACAGCAACAACAGCCTCGTGCTCGGCCGCGTGACCCAAGACGCCGACAAAGACCAGCCGCGAGTCAAATCCAGGCTTCCAGGCCTTCTACGAGCGAACAGCCCCAAGCACAGGAAGCAGGGCCTGCAAGTGCCATTCCTGAATCTGAGCAGATTGCTCAAACCTTGGAAGAGATATGGGCATCTGGTCCACATGCCAATGAAGATGTGGCAGCAGCATTAGTGGATGAGCTGCTTAGTCCCCCAGTAGATACAGATGATGTATTTAGAGATGTGGAGGAATACGAGCCAGAAGGGGCAGATGACGGGTTAACATCCTCGGAATCCGACTCTTGATCCGCGGAAGTTCCGGCAGCAGCAGTTCCAGATATTCAAATTGGAACTTATGGTTCGAGATTGATTATCAATGAGGGTAGTTCGAGGAGGCGCGTAAACAGGGAATTGGAAGAGTCTGATTTTGAAGAAGAAGAAGTTCCTCAACTAGTGACAAGGCAACGGGCCAAACGTCACAGGTTTATGCAAGGATCATCTTCAGCTCCTGATCCTCAACCAGAAATTCCACAACATCAAGAACCTCAAACCACCACTCCACCACCACCACCACCTCAAGATGAACCGTACATACCATCACCGTTCATTCCTACTCCTATACAGTCCATTCCATCTGCCTCGACCACATACACTGACAATCAAAGGTTTCTGCAGCTTAAAGCTCGCGTTGACTTCCAGAATGTCCAAATCTTAAGCCTAACCAAGGCGATCGGAGAAATTCAGACTCAACATGCAAATCTTGATAAAGAAAATGCCGATTTGAAGAAGATTGTGGAGCAAGTCCAGGAAGAGAACGTAGAAATCAAAACTTTTGTTTGCGATCAGGCGGCTGAGATAAGGTCGATGCGCTCCCTAATTGAGCAGTTAATGAAAAATTTACAGGCTCAGGGGGAGACATCGTGCCGAGATCAGGAAGTGCAGCATAGAGAGGATGATGACGAAGGCAATGATCCCGGTGCGAATAAAGAGTTTGAGTCTGTAGATTTTCCTGCAGCTCAAGTTACACAAGTTGAGGGGGAGCCTAGTCAAGGCGAAGGAGAAAGAGGTGAGGCTAGTTCATCTAAACAGCCTACAGACTTTGAGATCAGCGAGATGATTGAAGCGCTCATGGATCTTGAAGATGATCCACTGGATGTAGGTTTTGATAACGAAGATGAAGAGCTGGAAGAAGGGGAGTTTGTGCCAGAGGAGATAGTCGACTGGCGGTCGGATGATGAAGTACTTGCTGATGAGGATGATGAAGCTGACGAGATAGTTGTGCAGCAGAATCCTATCACTGATACTTACATGATTGATGGAAATAAAATTGTCGATGCAGATATAGTTAATGTTGCATTAAATCCTCAGCCATCGACAGAAGAACCTGCAAGAGAGCTAACTAATGAAGAAAAACGAAAGCTATGGTTCAGGGCTGAAGAGAAGGAAGCAGCAATTAAAAAGACAATGAAAGTGCCAGGTACTGGGAAGCTGTCTGAGCGAATTTTAAGCTGGTTCTTTGACAGAGATCTGCAGCTATTTATAATAAAGAGAAAAGACGGGCTTCAGTACATGAGGCGAACTTTAAAAGCGTTCAACTCCCTGCCAAAAATCGAAATCACTGCGCTAGCTTGGAAAGATCTTATAAACATTGGCAATGATCCCTACGCAAGCGTAATCGAAAGAATCATAAGAAAGGAAGGGAGATCAAGGAAGTTCGAACGTTTGAATCCAAGGGTCGGGAGAAGAGTAGAGGATCCGTCACGTATTGATCCTCTAACTGGACGACCTTGGATGAGGATTCACTACAAGCCAGCTAGATGTCTTAGGAGGGTTCCTCTCAAGCCAATGCCACAAAATATTCTGAAGAATCTGAAGTGGTGGTATGCTGACACGGAAACTGGGGAAGCGGTTATGGAAGACTTAGAAGAAAAAGTTATTCTTAGAGATTATGACCCGCTTCACCTGGTAAACCTATGTAAAGAAGATCTGCAGATTTTGTATAATTGTAAAATTTCCAGTGACGCACATATGGATACTGAGGCTAGTAAGTATGAGAATGTGGTCAAGGTATGCGTCGAGAAAGGTCTGTATGCTGGTAGTGTTTTGAATCAATAAATAAACCAAGTTCTTAAATCAAATGTGTGAATTATTAGAAGCTATCGTCAAGGGGGAGTCTGTTGGTACATCCTGTGTGACGACAGCAGTCTAAGTGATCCTACATTGTGATTTTAGCAAGTGTGTGATATATATGTTTATATATGGTTGATATTTATTAGTGTTTGTATGATTGAACTTGATGTAACGTATTACAAGAAGTTCAAACATAAAGTACAAAGATAAATTCAATCATAAGTTATAACGTAAGGTTCAACACTTAATTGTTTATGTAAAAGGCTAGATTCGAAGTATATATGGGTTGACATTCGAATCTGTGATAGATTTGAATGTAACCATAGATTCGAAAGAAGGCTAGATTCGAGACTGTCAATATGGACAGACTCGAATGGGCCTTGGGCCAGATTCGAGCTTGGCCCACAACAGACTCGAATCAGGGTCTATAATTAGGGATAGACTCGAATGATTAGAAGACTTTTTGCAGAATTCGTGAGGAATTAAGCAAGAGGCGATCTCGAGTTTATCAGCTAGGTGAGTGCTGTTTCGGAGAGAATTAGTACGTAGGATCGTTCGTGTGTCGTTCGTTCAGCGTCTAATAGTCTCCGTGTTCCGTTGGTTGAGAGTTGTCCGTCTAACCGTCAACGAGGATTCCGCACTCGTTCACGGATCCGCGTCTAGATAGATCTTGCAGTGGTAGACCTTACACTCAGGACCCTCTCCTCTGTGTTGTGGAATAATGTTCATCATTGCAGAAGGCAATGGAACATCAACACTCAAAAAGTTGGCACTATGTTTCAAAAGTCTCTTAATGGAGGATAGTGAGTGCCTGTGGGAAACATGTATCCTTTTATGTGTATCAGAAGATGTGCAGGTGTGTGCAATGATTTCTGCTAAAAATCTAGAATACATCAAAAATTTCCCACTCTTTAGGGAATGATGCCTTAACATCCCCTGAAAAATCATGTTGGAAAAATTGAACCGTTGGCCTGTGGAAAAGCACACTAAGGCGGTGGCAATGTTAGATGAAAATTCAGACCAACCAGTTCTTTTGGGGCTTATGCACTGCTGAATGATATGTACAAGAAATTTCCATTTAGGAGAAAAATGGGCTTTTAAGAAAGTAAAAGAATCAGCAGGACCCCTATAACCGATATTAAAAAGACCTGTATGTAAAGCATCAAGGGTTAGGTCAGTTATACCTGTGGCATCTTGAAGATGCAAGTGATGTCGGATGGATTCCTCAGTGATATGGATATCAGTTCCATCAATCTTGGAAAGGAGGGTAGGCACTCCATTGATGGTTTGAACAGATGCATGGTTCCAAAACTGTTCTATATGGGAGATGTATATAGTAGGGTTTATGGATAGTGCATGATGGATATGGGAGTGCCTGAGGAAATCCATCATTGCATGGAACGGTTGGAGTTCAGCGTGTTTCAGAGTGTATGGGAGGCAGTTGTGTTCTTTTACGAACTCCATGGATGAACAAACGATGGTTTTAGGGTTTGAAAGAAGAATGTGTGATTCGTTCAGAGAGAAAGCAGAAGGCCGTGGAAGAAGAATATGTAACTGGTAGTTACAACTGAACGAAACCGGGACCTTTAAAGGTTTTGAAAGGTTGGGTCCCGCGCACACATTTTGAAGATTACCCAAATACCCTGCACACTTTGACAGATCAAGTGAAAATAACTAGCAGTCCGAGAAGATGAACTAGCAGCATGAGAAAATACTCATGCTGTTAGTGTAAAATTGTGCAACTTTTCAATGGAACAGTGTCTCCCCCTTAAATTAGCATACTGAGTCGATAATAATGAAAACCAATTAATCCATGTTTACCATACCAATATTTGATATTAGGAAGGTGAACCTTCCCACATCAAAAGGTTTTGTAAATAGATCAGCTAGCTGATCATCTGTATGTATTTTGGTAACATGGATTAACTTCTTTTCATTACAATCTCTGATGAAGTGAAAACTGATTTCTATATGCTTGGTTTTTGGGAATTTCACTGGGTTTTGCACAATTCTAATTGCACTTGAATTGTCAATATAAATAGGAGTGGATAAGAAATTCATACCATAGTCTCTTAGCTGATTTTGGATCCACATTACCTGGGAGCAGCAGCTTGCAGCTGCTACGTATTCTGCTTCAGTGGATGATGTGGAGACAGTTGTTTGCTTTTTGCATTGCCAAGAGACCAGTCTTGCTCCTAAGTATTGACATCCACCAGTTGTGGATTTTCTGTCAATGTTGCATCCACCATAGTCACTGTCAGAATAAGCAGTTAGTTCAAAAGGAGAGTCTTTAGGATACCATAGACCTAAATGTGGTTGGCCTTTAAGATATCTAAAGATTCTCTTAACAGCAACCAAGTGAGAATCCTTTGGAGAGCATTGAAACCTAGCACACACACAGACAGCAAACATAATATCAGGTCTTGAAGATGTTAGATACATGAGAGATCCTATAAGGGATCTGTATAGATGAATATCCACATCTATGCCATCTTTGTCTGTATGGAGCTGTTTATTAGGATCCATTGGAGTGCATGCAACCTTTGTGTCTTGATAGCCAACCTTTTCCAATATGTCTTTGACATACTTTGATTGACTTATAAATTGACCAGTAGGCTTCTGTTTAACCTGCAGCCCTAGAAAGAATGTGAGTTCCCCCATTGAACTCATTTGAAACTTTTTGTGCATTAGGGCCTCAAATTCTTTGCACAAACTATCATTAGTTGAGCCAAAGATGATGTCATCAACATAGATTTGGACAAGTAGAATCTCAGCTTTGATGGATTTAGTGAAGAGTGTTTTGTCCAGAGTGCCTCTCTTGAATCCATTCTGTAGAAGATATGATGACAGTGTGTCATACCATGCTCTGGGGGCTTGGTGAAGACCATAGAGAGCTTTGTCTAGCTTGTACACCCTGTCTGGATACTTGTAGTCTTCAAAACCAGGAGGTTGACACACATATACTTCCTCTTCAATTATCCCATACAGGAAAGCAGACTTAACATCCATTTGATACACTGTAAATCCTTTGAAACTTGCATATGCTAGAAATAGTCTGATGGCTTCAATTCTTGCTACTGGAGCAAAGACATCATCATAATCTATTCCCTCTTCTTGAGTGTACCCTTGTGCTACTAGTCTTGCTTTGTTCTTGATGACTATCACTCTCTCATTCTTCTTGTTTCTGAACACCCATCTTGTACCTATTGCTCTTTTTCCTTTAGGAAGATCCACCAGAGTCCATACATTCTGAATTTTGAACTGTAAAAGCTCTTCTTGCATGGCCTCAATCTAGGATGAATCTTTTAGTGCTTCTGATGCCTTTTTGGGTTCTAGTTGAGACATAAAACAGGCATGTTCAAAAGCAGCTAGACTGAATTCAGAAACTGCTTGTTCAGCAGCAGCAGTCTCATTGTGAACCATTTTCCTTGTTTGAACAGGAGTGCTTGGATCACCCAGTATTTGATTGAGAGGGTGATACTTGTGAACTCTTAGTGTGGGCTCTCTCTCTGTTTGAAAAGAAGTTCCAAGGTTTGTATCATCTCCATCAGAACCAGTGAATGGTTCAGTTTCTGGAACAGCTTGAGTTTCTAGGCTAACAGCTTGAGAAGCTGTTGGGACTGCTAGCCTAGAAACTGGGACTGTTTCCTTTTGTGTTGGAGCTGTACTGTCAGGACTTGGGAATGGCACTTCAGTGTCTGGATTTGCATTAAGTGGAGCATTCAGGACCCCTGGAGGATCACATGACAGAAGTGGTAGAGTGGTGAAATCATCCCAACTTGTTGAATCTGCAGCAGTCTGAAACTTTGTGCCAACAACATGAGAAATTGTATTGGCAGCATGAGAATTCGTGTTAGCAGCTTCAACCCTGTATGCATCAGCTTCTGCAGTATACTCAACAAAGCTCAGAGAATTTGTTAGTGAATCTAAATCAAACAACCAATCAGGACCAGTGCCTTTGATATTAGCAGTATTTTCATTAAACTCAACATTGGCACTTTCTTCAATTGTTTTAGACACACTGTTGTATACTCTATAGGCTTTGCTTTGAGTTGAGTATCCTACAAAGAATCCTTCTTCTGCCTTACTTTCAAACTTCCCTAAGTGAGTCTTAGTGTGAAGGATAGTACATGGGCATCCAAAGGGCTTGAAGAAAGCTATTAGGGGACTTCTGTTATGGAATAACTCATAGGGAGTTTTCCCTTGTGATTGAACTACTTGAACCCTATTTAGAACATAACAGGCTGTATTAACAGCTTCTGCCCAGAAAGTCATTGGCAGATTTGAATCAGCTAGCATTGTTCTAGCAGCCTCAATTAATGTTCTGTTCTTTCTTTCAGCTACACCATTTTGCTGTGGTGTTCTTGGTGCACTATATTGTCTAGCAATGCCTTTGGACTCACAAAAACTGTTTAGAATGTGATTTTTAAATTCAGTTCCATTGTCTGATCTTATCACCTTAACTTTGGAATTGGATTGGTTTTCTATCTTAAGGACAAAAGACTTAACTAGCTCAGCAGTTTCATCTTTGGACCTAAGAAAGTATACCCAAGTAAATCTGGTGAAATCATCAACAATGACTAAACAGTATGCCCTTTTATTCAAACTCAAAACAGATGTTGGACCAAATAGATCCATATGTAGCAACTGAAGAACAGATGAAATTGAATTTACTTCTTTGGTCTTATGAGAAGTTTTGTGTTGCTTACCTTTAAGACATGCTACACAATGATCATCACAAATGAACTCCTTTTGTGGTAATCCTCTTACCAGATTCTTTTTAACTAAAGCATTCATGGACTTGAAGTTCATGTGACACATCCTTCTATGCCAAAGAGCAGACTCATTTGATGATGCTCTGGATATTAAACAGCTTAAAGTATTTGACTTAGGTAAAAGATCTGTGTCCAGGCAGTAAACATTGTCCTTTCTTGGTGTTCTAAGTAAAACAAGATTTTCAGGAACTTTGAAATCCTTTGAAAGAACAATGCACTCAGAATCTGTGAACAGAACAATGTTTTGTTTGTCACAGATTTGAGAGACACTCAATAAATTGTACTTAAGCTGTTCAACATACAGAACATCATGGAATGTCATGTTGCCTGCATTAACAGTACCTTTACCTGTAACCTTACCTCCCTTTGAGTTGCCTCCAAATGCAACAAAACCTCCATCAAAACCTTTGAAATTTGACAAGCATTCAGAATTGCCTGTCATGTGCCTAGAGCATCCACTGTCCAGATGCCATCTTGATCTATGAGGAGACCTGTGGTTGCCCTGCACAAATAACAGCTTAGTTAGTAGTGGAGTAACCCAAACCAAATTGGTTTTGGGTTGGCCTTGTACATTGACATAACTAAAAACTGTCTTTGACTTCTTATATTTAGTGAGATCAACTGATGGAGTCTTTGGAGAGTATTTAGTGATAATATGAGGTATCCAACTATTTTGATCATCTTTTCTTCTGACAGTCTCAGATAATTCACTAGCAGCTCCAGATTGATGCCCAGCAGCTTGAGCTGTGTTTGTAGTGCTAACAGTTTCAGTTTTTGCACTAACAGCATCAGATTTTGACTTAGCAGTCTGATCTTTTGCAATTAGCAGTTTGAGCAACAGATTTGTCCTTGACACACCACATTTGTTTAAAACTTGATTTAGGCTTTGCCAAAACTTGTTTTTGATGTGTGGACTGTTTTTTATTAACTTTTGAGAATCTGTGGTCAACTGTTTTCTTTGGAGCTGCTGTAGAAGGTTTCACTTTTGAGTGCTTTGCCTGATTAGGATTTGATTTTGTGTGATGCACAGTCTGTTTTGCAACAGCTGGTTTGTAAAAACAATCCTTGGCTAAGTGATTCTTCCTTCCACAGTGAAAGCATCTTTTGACAGTTTGAATTTGAACACCAGACTTTTCTGTCAATTTCTGGTTCTTGTTTCTCTGGTTTCCTCTTACCTGCTGTTGTTTAGGAAACTTTTGAACACCATGCTTTTGGCATGTGCAGATAGAAACAGTTTTACCTCTTTTAGTTCCTTTTGATGAAGATGCAGTGTTACAGTTAGAATGTACAGAAACTTGTGGAGTAGCATTGCATACACTCATCTTCTCTTTTCCTTTCTTATTGGGAGCTTGGACTTCTATGGGTGCACTCTTTGTGTCACAGTCTCTATTTTGACTCTTATCTTCCTTTAATTCAGGACTGTTATCAAGGATAGGATCTACAATAGTCATAGACTCATCTAGTGGTTCATTGACAAGTCTATCAGCAACCTCACTCATTGGATGAATGTACTTGTTATTGTATGGAGGTGGAGTAGCTTTATATCCTATTCCTTCTTTGGGATTTACCTGAGATTTCACTCTATCTTTGAATTGAACTTCCATTAGGTGTTCTAGCTTTTGATTTGCTAACTTGAAGTTTCCTAGATCTATGTTAACAGATTCTAGCTTCTTATTAGCCTCAAACACCTTTTGTTCAGTCTCTTCTACCTTTCTATTTAGAGATTCTATTTTCTTATTTAGCTCCTTTTTCTCCCACTCATGATAGGTTCTATCATAACCCATTTGAATCTCATTGTCCTTATAATCATTGATCTGTTTTTCCAGATCTTCTATGGCTTGCATGTATTCATATCTCCTTTCTTCCATCTTAGCTAGAGTTTTGCACATGCTCTCATTATGATCTCTGTACTTTTTAACCATATTTTTGCATGATTGAGAGCAGAGTTTAGAATTTACCTCAGATGGTAGTTCAGTGGAGGAGACATTTGATGTTTCTGCCATAAGTGCTTGATTTTGAAATTCTTCCTCTGTCTGATCACTCCAGTCAAACACATTGTCTTCTTGAGAGACAAGTGCTGTTGATGATGACGCTTGGATGGGCTGTGAAGTCCTTGATGCCTGTTGACCTTGAGATCTGCATTCTCTGGCAAAGTGACCAAGCTTATGGCATTTATAGCATTCCACTTTTGATTTATCAAAAGATGGTTTGCCTTCTGTCTTGGCTTGAAAGTTGGCCCTACCAGTTCTTTTCAGAAATCTTTTGGCCCTCATGGTCAGCATTGCATGTTGCCACTTTAAATCCATCTCTTCAAGATCATCTGGATGAATTTGTTCCAAGTCTTCAACATTTAGAGCAAATAATCCATCATTGGCAACAAAGGCCTCATAGTGAGTTTCAGCAGAGTTGCCATCACCACCTGAGAAAGAATCACAATTATTAGATTTTTCAGAAGATAGAAGAGCAGTATTGTGATTATAAGAAAAAGATTTTTTTTTAGCATCAATCTCAGTTTCAAACACTCTTAAACTGTTATACAGATCATCCAATTCTATCTCATCAAGAGTGTCTTTTGTTCTCCATTGTGCAGCATAGACTGTCCATTCTTCTCCAAGAGATCTGAGAAACTTTCTGTTGACTTCATCTTGATCCAGATTGACCTTTGCACTTTCCAGTTCACTTATCAGTTTGTTGACCCTGTCAAAGATTTGAGTGAGGTTTTCATTCTTGCCACCAGAAAAGTTTTCATACTGCTGTTTCAAGAGGTCTTTTTGATTTCTCTTGGTACTGGCATTACCAGCAAACCTCTTCTCTAAGGCATTCCAAAGAGAGTGAGCAGTATAAAACTTTTTGAACTGATGTTGATAAGCATTAGGAATGGCTATTTGTAATAGTGTGAGTGCTTTCACTTCATTCATTCTAGCCTTCCTTTCAAGTTCAGTTTTTGGAGGAGTTTTGACTGGTTTTCCCTCAGCATCAAGTTCTGGATCAACTACAGGAGGGAATTCAACAGCTTCCCATATGGCATAATCAATGAATTGAATATGCTGTTGAATCCTGAGTTTCCACATCTCAAACTCAGTGGGCTTGAGCATAGGCATTTTGAGTCCTTGCCCAGATCCACTGCTGCTATTTTCAAATTCCATTGTAAAAAGATAAAAAAAAAGTTTTTGACTTTGAAAAAACAAAGAGTAACCTGGTTTGAAAAACCTGATTTGATTAACCTGGTTTGACAAACCTGGCTCTGATACCACTTGACAGGATCTAAAATATGAATTACCAAGACTAACTGATTTGAATTTATCAGAGTATAAATCAATAATCTTGCTTTGAATCAAAGTTTAATCAAGAAGTTTGCGGAATAACACTTAATTATTTTAACAAAAACTTTCAGAATCAATAATAAATAAACACACAGGAATTAATCAAGACTGTTTGTATTGCTGAATTCATCAACTACAATCACCTCTAATCTGTTTGATTAGACGAAGAACACAGACTGTTCTTAGGGTTTTACAACCTTAGAGGCTTAAGAAAACTTTATCAACAAAGCAATTACAGACTCAAAATATGCAGAAAAACCCTATACAATAGAACGACCTATTCTCTGTATTTATATTGCTTCTTGATATGTTTCCTTGACGAACTATGACTTCTCTGATAGTAGATATGCTGGAATCTTCATGTAGATATCGTTTCCTGAAAATCAGCACTTTCTGTTTCTGAAACTGTTGAGCAGCTTGAATCTCTTGACAGCATGAACTGAGCAGCTTGAGTTGTTTTGTTCTGGCAGCTTGAACTTTTACACTGGCAGCTTGAGTTTCTTCAACTAGCAGCATGAACTGTGTATTTACATGTAAAATCTACTAACAGTCTGAGAAGTCTAAACTAACAGCTTGAATGTACTTAAACTATTTCCCAACAGAAAATTTGCATTCTTAGTAGAAAGTCTATATATGCATCCTGAGTATGGGGGTTATAGTAATGAATTCAATCTGTAATCTGTTGCATTCTATAGCTGATAAATGTGTTATATGCCAGTCACACAATAGTTCATTTTTAAATAGAATTAAAAATTCTATTTATTATAGGGAATTTATCAATTCTATGACACCTCTAACACGCATTTATATATATTGAATGAAAACTTCTATGAATTCTGTGGAATTAATCTATTTTATTATATATATATATATATATATATATATATATATATATATATATATATATATATATATATATATATATATATATATATATATATATATATATATATATATATATATATATATATATATATGTATGTATATATTATATATATATGTATGTATATATCTATGTATGTATGTATATATATATGTATGTATGTATATATATACATATATATATATATAGACACACACACACACACACACACACACACATATATATATATATATATATATATATATATATATATATATATATATATATATATATATATATATATATATATATATATATATATATTCGGGTTCAATATATATATATATATATATATGTATATATATATATATAGGATATGAAAAAACTCTACATATAATTCTAACACATTACATGTAGAATGGTAAATATTCTATATATAAATGAATCCATTCTAT
>JAANYP010003185.1:0-16033 GCA_020465985.1 Centrapalus pauciflorus
AAGGCTCGTTGCACATGCTAAGTGCAATCGTTTTCACCACGAAAGTGTGTTTTTAATTTTTTGCAGAGTAGATTTTAATATGCCTTAGTTTGTTGCTCTTATAGAATATTTAGCCAAATAATAATTCATCCTATGATACGGTGGTACATATCGCAACCAACTAAGTTGGGGAAAAATTTACCCATCAAGAAGATGCAAATCCCAAGCCGAGGAACGACGAAAATTTGGACAAATAGAGGACAAAATTCGGTACATTGTAGGTCAATTCGTTAGTTTTTGGGGGGACCAAACACTACAAACAGCACAAACAAAATCGCCTGGCAGCAGAGCAGCGCACCGGCCAGCGCAGGCCTGCGCCCCGCGCTGCGCCTCAAGCGCACCGGCTTGCGCAGGGGTGCGCCTGCGTCTGCGCCCCGATGCATATCAGCGGTTTTAAGCCCTTTTTCACTTCATTTCCTTCATTTCCTCTCAAAAACCTCTGAAATTTAACCTCCTTTTTGCTCCCAAATCTTCTGTAACGTGGAAATTCTGGTTGATTCGTGCTCTTCCTTTGATCATCTCACCAATGTAAGTTGTTTTTCTTCCTCATTTTTAATTTTAGACCAAGAAATGCTACTCTCTCATGAAAATGATAAGTTCTTGCTTTCTGCCCTAGATTCGAAATTACTAAGATATTCAGTGTTTAGTTACCTAATATGTTGCTAGTGAGTAGAAATTCATAGGAATAAGTGCACTGCATGAGTTTTTCTTTTATTTTTAATTTTTGGATTTCTAGAAATTACTCTCTGCAATGTGCTTAGAAGCTTCACAATCTTGATGTTGCTAAGTTTAGAATCTTCACTTATCTTGCTAAAATCAGAGGCAAATGTTATTCCCTCACAAGTCGCATGATTCGTGCTTTCAATCGCCCTAGTTGTCGCTCATAATCATGCACTTCACGACATGTACAAAATTTTGCCATGCTACGTAACCATCATATTTCATGCACATGCAACAAATTCATGGAGAATGGTCACTACATCGAATTGATTGCATCTCCGGGGGGTACATTGCACTTGACATTTATGTGTTCTCACTGGTTTCTTCGGACTCCATAGAGACTAACATGCTTGTGTACCATTATGTGCATTTATTTGTGCTAAATTCTGTTTCTTTTTATATGTGCATAGATGTCACAACAATTCGCAGGAAACTCTCGTCGACGTATCACCCGCACCCCATGCATGTGTGTGCACACACCTATTCCAATCAATATCGAGTATCCCTCACCCCCACCTTCACCACCGGGTTCCGAACCACCCACTCACTTGTTCATCGAAAAGACTTTGAAAGAATCGGACTTTAAAAACTTTGGGATTATAGAGAGTTTTGATCGCATAGGGTGGTCGGGGGCTTTACGAATCGAGACCCCTTATGTTCATGAAACCGAGATTTATGAATGGATGACAACTCTCATTCGGAGAGAGGGGGACTTGGAACATGACTTCGAGCTGCGGGGACGTATTAATGGGAAGGAGGTTATAGTTTCTAGGACGGAATTGTGTGACTACTTTGATTTCGATACTGAGATACCGGTAGCGAGGGAATTTTGGACTGAACATGATCTATCAAGCGGTGTATTACGACATTCAGAAGGATGGGCTAAGAAACTGACAGAAGTATTCAATCTTACTATCGAGCAAGCTAGGGTTTATTCCAAGTATTATCGAGGTGATCTCCGCCCATGGGCAAAAGTATTGTGGAAAATTATTGTCTTCAATATCCTACCGCGCTCTTCCAACACCACTACCGTTCGAACACGAGAGGTCATACTCATTCATGCCTTGATCACTGGTAAACCGGCCATTTCCCTTGCCTATATCATGATGCAAACTATCTGGGAAGCGACCCTCTCAAAAACACAAATGGAAATCCCTTACGGTCGTATGCTCAGTGAATTGTTTATCAACATGGGCGTCATCTCGGAAGGAGCTAGCCCACGGTTATAGGGACCAAATGATGTGTGGTTTACTAGACATACCATGACGGGTTTAACGTTTGAGCAAGTTTCTGGCACCTTCCTGATTAGGGATCCAGCCCACGGTACTGTTTCAATCATCCCTGCAAGTCACTCCTTTTATCGGTATGAGTAGACTTTGGAGAAGGGAAAAGCAAGGCTAGGTGAGGAGAATATCTAAAAGGGCGGCCCGTCACAATCACACCCGTCGGAGAAGGATATCTTGGAAGCACGATTCACCGCAATCAAAGACGCGGTTGGGGGATTACTTGCAGCCAACAAAGCAGTTCTCATGGAGGTGGACAAGCTAAAGTACGATTTCAATGTCCACGGAATTTCGGTGGGAGCTCACTCCCGTTAGCTCTCTAGCCTCCAATCAAGGGTAGAGGAGCTGGAACGGGCTGTCGGCCGCCGAAGTTCACATACCACCTCTGCCCGCACATCACATATGACATCTCCTGATGAATATTGATCTCATTGTTCCGTGAAATCTTCACTAAAACACTATGGTTCTTGACTTTTAAACAATTACTAGTTGGTTGTGTAATTGGCCATAGGCCTTAAACAAATATGTGCTCAGTGTTCATGTTGGCACCAAAGACTTTAAGATTTCGTAACAATTTCGGGCCATGATTAGTAGACATATTACTCGCACTGTTTCTGTTACCTACATATCACTCGTCTCATGTAATTATTTTCAGCCTCCTTAGTGTCGGGGACGACACAATCTTCTAAGTTGGGGAAGGGGAAACACATAAATGTGTTAAAATGTTAAGAAAATGCTTGTAAATCGTAAGTTAATCGTAAGTTTTTATTGAAAAAAACGTAAATTATCAAACCAAGCATGCACCCAACCAACTGAAAAAACGAAAAATATTTGAACCGAACAGGCCCCCCAAGCGCAGCCGCCGGCGCAGGCCTGTGCCTAGGGGTGCGCCTGCCCGTTTTTGCTCCATTTTAAATAGAAAAAAAAATTTTAAAACCCTACAAAGAGCACCCTTGCGCCCCCCATACGGTTCCCTCATCTTCCTCACATATTTTCACCTAAAAAACTCATTTTTTGCCTACAAAATCACTAGAAATCAAGCTAGTCATTCACATTACACAAGAATTGGCAAGGAACTTGAGTTTTCAACTCAAGTTGGGGAAGGGGAATTCAAGCTAGGAACTTAGCTACTACCAAGTTAGATTCAACTCTTCTTTCATTCTTCATCAAAAGCAAGGTACAAAACTCCACCATTCTTGAACAACTAAGCTCTAATGGAGTTGTGAGGTTGAATTTTGACTTTTAGATTGACTTTTTGCATGACCAATTATAAAGGATAATTTTAGTGCTTTCATAGTATAAAATAGAGTATTAAGTGAAATTATGGGCACGATTAAGAAAAAAGGCATGCTAGTCAAACTCCGAAAAGTTCGTTGTTATTTTGTGCAATTTGCTTAATTTGTTAAATGTGACAAAGTGGTTAAATTGATATGAATAAATCATGCATCCTTGTGTTACATATGATATGATTATTGTACAAACTATCAGTTATGGTTCTTTGTTGTGAAAATAGAACGAATTGAGAATTTTATAATTATATATATACTTAAGTCGTCGTAATTGCAGATGTCTCGCCGAACAAGACAACGGGTGGGGGAAGGCGCCAGTTCTTCTACCCAACCGAGGGTAGAATGGAACCCGGACTTTTATCTATCACAGCATCCGGCCAACATACGACGACAGTTGTTCATGACAAAGAAGTTCTCAGGCAAAGTCTTAGTTGAAAAGAGAGTAAAGAAAGACGAGTTCGAGAACTATGGGGTAGTGAGATGCTTTGACCGGTTAGGATGGGAGGCAGTGTTGGATTTAGGAGGGGAGCATATCTATCATGACGAGGTTGTAGAGTGGATGTCAACATTG
The DNA here is from genome assembly GCA_020465985.1 of Centrapalus pauciflorus. Lineage (NCBI taxonomy): Eukaryota > Viridiplantae > Streptophyta > Magnoliopsida > Asterales > Asteraceae > Centrapalus > Centrapalus pauciflorus. The sequence continues at coordinate 3,903 of JAANYP010003185.1, forward strand.
AGACGCGAAGAAGGGCGATTCAGAGGCGATTTCACATTAATAGGTTAAATGGGCATGAGTTTTCGATGAACGCGCAAGCATTACGAGAGGTCTTTGGAGTTGATATTGGTGTTGGAGAAGACGGAGCACGGAATTTTAACTATGAGTATAAAACGGACGCACAACTAGCATTCACCGATAGGACTTGGGAGGGTGAATGGACTACACAGTTGGCAGAGATATTGAAGATCGACTACAATGCTGCAGCTGGATATACGGCATACGCTAAGCGTGACCTTAGCCCCATGGCGAAGGTATTGCACAAGATTGTTACCAACAATGTGCTGCCGAGAGACAGTGATCTGACAAAGATTCAGCACAAGGAGGTAACTATTCTTTATGCGTTGATGACAGGAGAGCCGAGCCTCTCCTTTGCTTGGATTGTAATGAACGACTTGTGATCGATGTATGACACAAGGGAGAGGAAAATAATCCCTCACGGATGGATTATATCAGAGTTTTTGAGGGCTCAGGCAGCAATTTCCCCCATCTCTGTTCCAAGGGGAGTCTCCGGCCCCGTCATTACAGCAGCTATGATACAAAGCATCACCCTGCGCCAAACAGATCAAGGATTTAAAATCTTTGACTCAGACACGGGAAAGACGCACCGAGAGCTATATGACGTAGAAGAGGCAGAGGCTTACCATCAGCATCAAGCAGAAAGAGTACATGCAGCGGGAGGAGCCAATGATATGTCTCAGGTGATCGCACGATTGGACGCAATGAACTTGCGTTTGGGTACTTTTCAAGAGGGATGTGGTTGGAAGGATGGACGAGTTCCAGCACGAGTTGGAAACCCAAACAAGCCGTATTGATGAGATCTACACCGGTGTGCGCGCGTCAGCATTTCAGAATGCTTTTTACAACCAGCAGCACTGGGCGTACACTGATGCGGTGAGAGATCATATGAACTACAATGCCGGGTTGCCACATCAGCCATACGAGGACTATCAGTGGCAGAATTTCGAGAGGCTGAACGTTGAGGATCGAACTCCTCAATATTTCCCAGCCTATGGTCGAGTCCCCACCACGACACGAGGAGATAGCGTGGTGCACCCCGCGAACACATACCCGCCTGCACCTCTCATGCAAGAAGACCGAAACCCCTTCGGGGAATTCTTTGCTGGTATCTTCGGACCGCCGCCACCACCGCAGTAGTCAGGTTCTTCCGTTCCCTTCTTTAAGTAGGATGATTTATTGTTTTTGCATTTATTGTTTTTTGCATGCATTGTTATTTTCGAATAAATGTGTTTCTTTTTAGAAGATTATGTGAAAATCGAGCCGTAAAAAGATCCGATCAAGTTGCCCTATAAATCTTAATAGTTGAGCTTGCAACTTAAATATGATGATGATAGTTAGGTCGGTTTCAAGCAAAAAGATGTAATTATATGAGTTTAAATATAACACAAAGAGTCATAGACGCTTGAAACCAAGGAAGTGAACCGGGTTTGACGTAGGATATATTATGTTGTAGCGGGTGATAAATAACAAGGATTCCAATAGCCGCTACTTATTCATGCAATAAGGGGGAGGAAGCGAACACGAATAGAGCCTCAATTCAAGTGTGGCCTAGTTGATTCAGGAGATTAAGTCTGAAGGGTACCATCATGCCTAGTCCCCTAAGGCCAACTGGTCTGGGAGTGGTTGACCCAAATCCTGCTACACGGATCATCTAGAAAGCCATGTTAAACTTGAACGAAAAAAATAGAAACATTGCATGAAAAAGACTAAAACGAAAAGAAAAGAAAAACCAGTATCTATGATCATGCATCGAGGAAAAGATGGTCCAGTGACCCACATGAATTCAATTCTATAACCTTGAGCTAAAAGGATAATAATGGTGAGGAATTTTTGAACAAATTATTCGAAAGACATCACGATATATCTGAAATAAATTTTGTTCGTGTCTTTGATTTTTTGTGATGTATGAAGGCTAGTGTTTGTTTAAATAAGTTGATTATGTCTTTCACGTTTGATAAACCCGATGTTTTAAAAGTCTGATTTTCGTTGCTTGCTCGGGACGATCAAGGGTTAAGTTGGGGAAGTTTGATCGGGTTATAATTTACCATGTTTATTAGACGTAAAAGAGTTGTTTTTAGTGAAAATGTCATAGAATGTGCTACTATTGAATAAATTCTGTGCTAGTACAGGTAAACAAAATCCGGTCTAAATTGGCGAAAAAAGGACGAAATTTCAGAGCCAGGCGCAGAGGGGGGCGCAGCCCTGCGCCCAGACCAAGTGCTCGGCAGAAGAAATTAATTCACAAAAATACGGATTTTACAGACAGGCGCAGGGGGGGGGGGGGCGCAGGCCTGCGCCTACGGCTGCGCCCAGCCCATTAAAATAATAGACGGCCGTTTTTAGGGTTTTTCCAGCTTTTCCTATAAATACAAAGTCATAGTCTTGAGGAAAGTATCGTTTTTTGGAGAAGAAAGCTAAGGAAAAGAACCCCGTTTGAGCGAACACAAGTACGAAGAGCACACGAGTCAAGCTACGAAGATGGACACACAACTCTTGAGCATTGCACCAACAATGTCCGGCTAGTCTCATCATAATCATTCTCGGAGGAAGCACATCGCTAAGTGTTTATTTTATGAACGATTACTTTAAGTTTGCATGGTTTTATTATTTATATTTAGATTGTAAACGAATGATTATTATTTGTTTTGTCGCGTTTCGCAAGATAGTTCGTTGATATTTTATTATTCGTGCCGAGTTAATTGTTTAATTAAGACGAGTAATCAAATGTGTCATGCGCTATGCCCAAGATCACGTAAAGATTCTAATAATAATTATAACAAAGATTATGTCTATGTAATCTTTATATCGTTTTTATAAATTAAATACAAAGCTAAGTGTGGAATCCGGGAATGGTTATCCTCGTACTTTATTCAATCAAACAATCTCATTAAGTTTTCTTTTTACAAATTTCGCAAGTAATTAGTTTTATAAATCAAGCAATCACTTTTTACAAACCAATTAATCTCTTTAAATTAATTATTTTACAACGCTAGTCGCTTATGTACGTGTAATTAACCTCTCGCTCTCTGTGGATACGATCCCTACTTACCCTAGCTTCTAAGGTATTTAGTGGTATTTTTGACGGGTTAACGACACTCGCATCAGTTCCCTTTGGATACCATAGACCAAGATCGGGTGTACCCTTAAGATAACGAAACATGCGTTTTACCGCAATTAGGTGTGATTTTTTCGAGTCAGCCTGAAATCTAGCACAAAGACATGTTGAAAACATTATATCCGGCCTACTAGCAGTCAGATACAGTAAGGATCCTATCATCCCTCTGTAAGTTGTATTATCGACACTTTTCCCAGAAGGATCGGTGTCTAACTTATAGTTGGAGGCCATGGGAGTTGCAATACTCGTGCAAGAGTCTAACTTATACTTCTTGAGAATGTCAAGAGTATATTTCGACTGGTTCACAAAAGTTCCATCGTCAAGTTGTTTGACTTGTAATCCGAGGAAAGAATTCATTTCCCCCATCATACTCATCTCGAACCTGGACTCCATTAGGGCTGAAAAATCCTTACAGAATTTACTGTCAGTAGATCCAAATATAATGTCGTCAACATATATCTGTACTAGTATTATATGAGGGCCTTCCCTTTTAGTGAACAGAGTTGTGTCCACCACACCTTTACAGAAACCAGCAGAAATAAGGAAATTAGAAAGACTATCATACCATGCGCGAGGTGCTTGTTTTAAACCATAGAGGGCTTTATCTAGCACACAAACATGGTCAGGTTTATGTGCGTCAACAAAGCCTTGTGGTTGTTCAACATACACCTCTTCGTTGACTTCACCGTTAAGAAAGGCAGTCTTGACGTCCATCTGGTACACTTTGAAGTCCTTGTGTGTCGCGAACGCCAAGAAGATTCTGATTGCTTCGATCCGTACAACTGGAGCGAAGGTCTCGTCATAATCTATCCCTTCTTGTTGTCGGTAGCCTTTGGCAACAAGTCTTGCTTTATTTCTTATCACAATGTCGTTCTCATCTCGTTTGTTCTTAAAAATCCACTTTGTTTCAATCACTGTACGATCTTTTGGTTTGGGAACTAACCGCCATACTCTTAGTTGTTCAAACTGGTTGAGTTCCTCTTGCATTGCAACTATGCAATCTGGATCTTTTAGGGCTTCATCCACACGAGCGGGCTCTATCATACTAAGGAATGATGCGAAGATGCATTCATTAGCAGACGCCCTACGAGTTTGGACTCCAGTTGAAACATCACCAATGATTTGATCTGTTGGGTGACTTCGGGTCCATTTAATCTCGTGTGGAAGGGGTGCTCGGGATGGAATCTCAGTGGTTAAGGTGGGGATGGATGAAGATTCATGGTCAACGGTTTCAAATGATGGTACCACTGGTTCCGGTTCGATTTCCGAGTGTTCAGGTGAAGGAAGGATAGTTGGCATTATATGTGAGGGTATTATAGGAGTAGATTCAACTGCGGATGTATCAGTGGATGATGTTGATGGATGAGGGTATGATGTGGATGAAGATGGAGTGGAGAAACTTTGTGGTGCAGTTATATTGGAAGGATTGCCTACATTATTGACAACATTAGACACATTAGTATTAGGACCGAAAAATTCTACGTAAAAAGGATCAAACAAATTAATTAAATTGGAAGAAGAAAAAGAAATAGGTTAGTAGAAGAGTCTCCAGGCATATGTGTAATGCGAGGTTCTGTATGATCAACTTCGGGTGCCAGTTCAGCCAACTAATCAAATGTGACATGCACACTTTCATTGACTGTTCTGGTTCGGGTATTGAATGCGCGATAGGCCTTCGAGTTGGATGAGTATCCAATGAAGATCGCTTCATCCGCCTTTTCGTTAAACTTCCCGAGGTTGTCTTTATCGTTCAGTACATAGCACCTGCAACCAAATACACGTAAGTACTTGATAAATGGCACTTTATTCAAAAAGAGTTGGTAAGGAGTTTTGTTAAAGCGCTTATAGATAATGGAGCGATTTTGTGTATAGCAGGCTGTTGATACGGCTTCGGCCTACCAGAAAGGTAGCTTCGAGTATGTGAGCATTGTACGAGCGGCTTCCACAAGCGTACGGTTACGCCTTTCCACAACCCCATTTTGTTGTGGTGTTCGAGCAGCAGAATTTTTGATGTTGAATACCTTTGGATCGAAGGAAGCCCTCAACTACCGAGTTCTTGAACTCCGTGCCGTTATCAGATCTGATTGATTGAACTTACAGCTGTTGTTGGGTCTCGACACTCTTTATGAAATCTATGATTTCTTGAGCTGTCTCGTCCTTGGAACGCAAAAACCTGACCCAGGTATATCGTGAATAGTCATCAACGATAACCAACACATATCGCTTCCCGTTTATGCTTTGAGTTCGCATCGGTCCGCATAAATCCATGTGAAGTAACTTCAATACTCTTTTCGTTGATGGTTCGGGCTTAGGTTTGTGAGATGATCGTTTCATCTTTCCTTTCTCACAAGCTCCACAAAGATGGTCCTTTTCATAACGCAATTCAGGGAGACCTTTGACCAGTTGTTTCGCAGCCAGCTTGTTGATATTGTCAAAGTTCAAGTGGGATAATCTTCGATGCTACAACCAAGTGTCTTTTGAAGAGGCTTTTGATAAGAGGCAAATGTTATCCTTTACTATTAGTTTGGCTACGTCAATAGTGTAGAGGTTAGAGTTTCAGGAACCAGACAGGATTTCTTTTCCATCCATACTCCTCACATTGCAGTTCTTAGCTCTAAACGTTACCTCTAGTCCTTTGTCATAGAGCTGTCCTATGCTAAATAGATTATGTGATAATCCCTCAACATAGTCAACGTCCTTGATGACTAGATAATTTAGAACTAAGTCCCCGTATCCTTTAATATGAGCCTGATGGTTGATCCCGAATTTTACCGTTCCGCAATACTGTTCAACTACGTTGGACAGCAATTCTCTTCTTCCCGTCATATGTTTGGAGCAACCCGAATCCATATACCAAATGGATTTAGCCTGAAAAGCAAATAAATTCATACAATGAAGAACTATATGCATTCAAACACATCCATTTTTAATTTACAATCAAACCGTGTTCTGAACCGAGATGTTCAGAAGACATGATGAAGTTAAGACCGGGTCCTGAGCTGTGTGCACAGAAGCCAAACATGTCGGTTTAAGCACAACCGACAAGCAAAAGAACGGGTCCTAGTCTATGGTAACTAGAAGCCATTTCATTGAAGAACGGGTCTTGATCAGAAGTAACCAAGAACCATCTGCATAAAGATCACACAACTTTGGGTACCCACCTCAATATGGGTCCCTTTTTGTTGGGAGTTCCAGTTGTATATGGCACGTGTACAGTGTAAGGAACCCATTTAGCATTTTTGTGTGGTCCGGATGCATAACCCTTTGGAATCCATTGAAAATTGGATTTATTGGGCTTTGGAACCTTAGGCGATGAAATTGCCTTCGGTGTTTGACTTTTTGAGACCTTTTTGACCTTTGCTTTGGTTTTGGGCCTCAGCAACGGGCAAGTCTTAATTTTATTTGTGGCTAATGATGCAACATTTTTTGTTTTCTTTTTCCGAATTCGTTTAACAGGATATGGCACGAAAGCATTCATTTCAGGAACCTGTCGTCTATAACGAGTTGGACATGGATTAAATAATTCACTGAAAGAGTACTTTAAAGAAGCAATAGAATTCGATACATCATTACACACATTGTTACACACTTTGTTACACACATTGTCTTAAGAGATTACAGACATCCTATCTCTAGTAACAAATTCACTTGGCATTATAGCCTTCTTCACAAAAAAAACTTGAAAAATCCTGCATGGTGGTTTTAGGGACTCTTCTTACATAATCTGTAGGAAATTAACGATTAGAGTCAGTAAGCATGGAAGATTTAGACTTGATAGAATTTTCTTTTTGTTGGTGAGTGGGTTTCTTAAAAGACTTGGATTGGATCTGAGTCTTTTTAGGAACCTCATTTTTAAACGATTTTGAGCACTCACCTTTATAAATGAAAGAAGAAGTTTCAGCTTTAGCCTTACCTTATTTGATGACACATATGGAATTTTGATGGAATGAGAAACTGTTTGTTCTTTTGAAAAATCCTTCAACTCTTGAGAAACCATGTCAAAATTTTCTCTGTAGACAGTTAATTCCACAGTTTGTTGAAAAGTTTGATTTACCAATTTTTCTTTGCTCTTAAGAAGAGCATCTTGAAGATCAAGTGCTTTCTTTTGAGACGACCTCAATTCCTTTTTTAAAACAGTGATTTGTTGTTGAAGAACTTTTGTAGGAATATAAAGTAGAGGAATTGGTTTTACCGTTTCTATTTTCAATTCGGCTTCTGAATAAGTTGACAAGAAGTCTTCCTCTAAAGTGGGTACTCTAGAAGGATAACTCTCATTAAGTTCTTCATATTGAAAAGAAATTTCTTTTTCTTTATGTTCAACACGTTTCTCATTCTCTTGGTTTAAAACTTCTTTCGATGACTCAAAAAAGAAAGATTTAAGCCCAGCTCCCATATAATTCATGTCATAAAATAAAGATAAAACTCTTTGAGCCTTTTCCAAATATTTAGGATTTTTAAAACCGATTCCTTGTTTAGAATGGTAAAACCTAGTTTCTTTGGGCTGATTTAAGTGAATAGTTTGTTCTGTTTGACCCCTTTTTAAAAATGCATCGCCAAGGGTCTTTATTCGTGAGTACAAACTTATCCTTTCTTCTTCAATCATTTTATATTTTTCTAAACTGTCTATATATTCCATATGTACTGTCTCTAATTGTTTTGAAAGTACATATATTTCTTCTTTTAACGAGAGTTTTTCTTTTGATAACCTATCCATACACGATTCAAGATATATATTCCTGTCCTGAACATCTACTTTTTAGATTAACATCTGTTTTATAACATTGTGATTAATTGACCACTTTGATTGATATAATTCAGACGACTCTTTTAAAGTTTGAGCTAGATGTTCAGCCTGTACACACTTTGCAGTTTCAACATTTAACCTAGCTTGTAGATCAAGAATATGTGTGTGCAATGTACATTCATTATTTAAAGATAAATTATCTACATGTTCTGGAATGTAACAGGAATATACCTCACTTGTCTCTGAACCGGATGATGAGCATTCGGGATTGTCGGTTGTGGCTATCAGACATGCTGGTGGATGTTTCATTGTCTCCCCCTCAGCAGCATGATCTGAACTCTCAGCAGTGGAAATGGCACAGTGCTCCAACCCTAGACGATCAACCATGTAGCAGTTCTTGCCCTTATCATCTTCCTCGTCGGTATATTCAGCATCCCAGTAATCTTCCTGGGCGACGAGGGCCATGGCATCGGTTCTTTTCTTTGCGGCCTCCAATTTTCTCTCGTAGTAGCCGACGTCTCTTTCATACTTATTGTTGCACTCCCGAACAAAGTGGCCCGGTTTTCCACATTTATAGCAGAGACGCTTCTCGGCGGCTTTTGGTTCGTCGGCTCGCTGTCTCTCATCTCTTCTTTCAACCGGCCTCTTGTCGGCGCGGCGATGTTCTCTGCTATCATCCCGTCTTCTATCCCTTCGCTCATTCTCTCTCCAATCATCTCTGCAGTCGTCCCTACGATCATCCCTACGATCGTCCCTTCTATCATACTCTATCCTGTCATCCCGACGATCATCACGCCTATCGTCTCGCCTTTCATAACGACGATCATCTCGATAGTCGAGTTTATCATCATACCTTCTATCATCCCTGTCGTCCTTTCGATAATCATCCTGGCGATAATCATCGCGTCGTTCATCCCTACGGTCATCTGAGTACCTCCGTGGACCGGTGTCATAACGGAGTTGATTGTTAGTCTTTTTGGAAAACCGTCGTTGTTGGAGACGATTGGTCCACAAGGCTATTTGTTCCTGAATAGTGGCCTCTTCCTCATCAATTACCTCACGTGGAGGAGAAGCATACCTGTACTTTGATAACGATGAACCTGGAGCGAAGGATGGAGTGGGAATATTCGTGCTGGTAATCAAGGCTAGTGAATCATTGGGTTTCATTCCAGTGTTGGCAGATAGCAGCAAAGATGCGAGTTGATTTGCCATCAGCTTTTGTTGATCCACATCCCCTTGATACTTTTCAGCTCCTTGAAGACGACATTGATAGATACCTCCGGAATATTCCAGACGCGTTTTGTGGCCCGGCTTGCGATCTGCCAGTCGGGGGCTAAGGCTGCAAAGAACTGGATGTTTATGTCATCCCTATCCTTTTTTATGTGCAGTTTGTTCAATTCATTCAGGACCGCACAAAACCTTGTAAACGTGGCTTGCAGAGATTCCCCGTCTTTGGCTCAGAATTCTGTAAACTTAGCCTTCGCTTCCTCGATCTTGGCACGATCATCGAGATCTGCCCCCAGCATTTGGACTTCCAATTCGTCCCACATTTCTTTGGCAGACATTTTGCTGTCTACGCCAACCAAAATGTCAGTGGGGAGGGCCTGATAGATCAAATATTCTGCCCTTTTATCGGCATGCTGCCTGTCTCTCTCGGCGTCATTAGCCGGTTCTCTTTCAACTTTCGAAGCTAAGACAGGGGGTCAGCCTCGGGTCTGGCTGCGATTTCCCGATAGTAGATCACGGGACCCTCGGAGATGGACTGAAGCATTAGGTTCCCAAGCGGTTGCATTCCGACAAATTTGAGGAACCTGGATTTCCATTATTCATACTCGTCTGGATAGAGAACAGGTGGTCTGTTCTCAGATCCGAGTACGAGAGCTTCACGAGACATGAGTCGGTGCTGATTGAAAAGATAAGACCTTAAAGGTGGAAACTTGAAACAGATGGGCTGGACTGCGGAAGAATAGCACACTGGATGGTTCTAATTCGGATGAAGTACTGAGTACGGATGAACAGTAATTCGGACGGGCAGCAATTCGACTGAACAGTAATTCGGACGTGTACCGAATTCGGATGAACCTTGGGTTCGGATGGGCACTATGATTGGACAGGGTAGGGACCTAATTCGGATGGTTTGAAGGCTGATGAAACGAATTCGGATTAACCGGATTCGGATGAACAGTGGTGACTTCGGATTGATGGATGAACCGAATTCGGACGGTACTTCGGATGAACAGTGTTTGGTTCGGGTGGGTGTATGGACCGAATTCGGATTTTCCGAGTTCGGGTGAACAGTGACTAATTCGGACAGGCACAAAAGGATTGTCCAGGAAGGGGACCGAATTCGGATGGTCCGGATTCGGTTGGTCCGAAATGGATATGGTCCGAAGTGTGAATTTAAAAATTAAACCACAAGTCCAATAGATGAAAATGGGAATGCCTGATCTGAAGTTCGGATGGGACCGAATAAGGGTCCGAAATGGGCACTGGGTGGTCCGAAATACACCTAAGTTTGGTCGGAAGTGGACCGAAATGAGGTCCGAACTAGGGTTATATATGGTCCGAAATGAGTCCGAATTGGGATCTAAATTGGTCCGAAATGCTACAGTGGAAGGTCCGAATTACAGCAGGTTTTAAGCAGAAATTCTAAGGCAGAACAGTTCAAATGTCGATTTTAGCAGATTTAAAGCCTAAAAATGTTTCTAAATGATTGGGAAACTATTTTAAACACTTTTGATGATTTAAAATATACCAAAACACTTAAAAATCAGTAAAAAACAATCAAAACCCCACTAAACACCCTTATTTTTAAACTTTTCAAAATACCCGTTTCTTGATGATTTGGATGGAAAGATGGAACTTAGTGAGCTCGAAATCGATATTTATGATTATAAGACTATAATAACACAAAAAACGCAGAAAAACGGAGAAAAAGAATATCTAACCGATGGAAATGGTGAAGAACTCGAAGAACAAGAGGAAAACCCAGCAGATGCCGAATCTTTGAAGTTGAAATCCACTTTTTTAGCTCTGATACCAATTGTAATAATGTAATCCCGATATATTTCATCACCTTAATGATTTCTTATCAAAACCCAAGAAGAACAAAGCTCAATAATTAGGCAATGATGAATAAAGACAAAAGGAATGTTGAGAGTAAATATGTAAATGGCGGCTGCTTTCTCATTCAATATTCCAACCATGTCTTTACAAATGAAACCCTAGGAGCTATAAAGTAGCTTCATTTAATTAAGTATGGGGCATTGACACAAATGCCCCTAGACTTTTGCAAGGAAATAACTTACAAAGGAACTAAATACAAAGCTAAATACTAAGTAAATAATTATTACAAAATAACTCCATATGATCGAAATTAAATATCTAACAACTTACTAACTATATATATGCATATCAAGTATATACAAATTATCAAGAATATATATATATACATATATATATATATATATATATATATATATATATATATATATATATATATATATATATATATATCACACAATTATATCGCAAATTATCAAGTCTATACAAATTAGTGTAGGTCCCGAGAGGTTCCCAAAGTATATAGTTATAAGCTGTAGAGGGGGGGTGAATACAGCAATTTAAAAACTACACACTCTTATCTCAATGTTTGTATGTAATATCAACAATTTGTTAATTACAAACAAGCTTGAATGCGGAATAGTTCAAGCTGAGATGACAGATACAACAGTATGTTCACTAGTCTAAGACAAACTCAAACTAGAATACAATGAATACACTCACTAAGAAGCACTCACTGTGTTTACAAGACTTAAAGGAACAGCTTATGTAAAACAGCTTAGACACACAGATGCTGGTTTACACAGAAGACTTGCATGCATGAAAATCACACTTGCACGTTCACTCTTGGGTTTCAGCACTTAGCTTTCTTCACACTTCTTTCTGACCTTAGAAGCTTCCTTTTATACTCACTTAGAGGATCTAAGAGAAACATTTTCATTGGACGGAATGAAAAAGGAGAAGTCTTGTTGAAAAGACAACATAACCTTTTCTGCACTTTTCTGAAAAGCAGACTTGTCTTCACATGTGCAGAACTTTTGTCTTTTTACTTTGTCTACTGTTGCATTGCCTTTAATTAATTTAGGAATGTCAACTTTGCGTCTTTCTTCCTTGTAAAGGCCTATTTTGATATAAGAAAAAGGTCTGTCA